>JZKD02S0485162.1:327586-352745 GCA_000966675.3 Picea glauca | reverse complement strand
CATGGTGTATTGTGGTGTATTGGTGTAACTCTTATAATATTGTTCATTGCTCATTGGATATAGTTGAATGGTTTAAGTATAAGTTGAAAAATGTTTTAAATTGTACTTGATACTGGATCACCCCCCTCTCAGTATCAACAGAAATTGCATACAAGCTAATTTATAACATAACATAAATTAGTATTTACTCAATAGGTCAACTTGTACCCTTATCTCTCAACTCATGTGATTTGGGGTTTTCTCTTCTCAGTGTATCATTCGTAGGAGGTCTCTTGGAGGTGAATACCTCCCACAACTACCAAAAATATCAACATTTAGAAAAATATTGCACACACAAAAACTATATTCGTATTCTAGTATCATCACATATTTATACATCAAGCTTAGGCTTAAGATATATAGGCTATCTTAGTCATACAATCCATTTGTTGAGATAATATCTCAACCACACATATAAATATGATCTAAATCTAACAAACTCCTAACCAAACATATCATGTAAATATTACAATAACTAATACATTATATGACTAGGAATATCAAATATTAAACACAAGACAAGTAGTAGTTAATATCTCCAACATATTGAGGAGTATGGCCATAACATTTTGTCAAGCAACATAATCCTCCTATTACTTTAAAACATTAAAATTAACTAAATTAAAATATTTAAAAATGAAAATTTTAAAAAAACACAAACACATAAAAGCAATTACCATAATAACAATATATACCAATTAAATGAATTAGTATTTTGATTTTTAAACTTTTATACTATTTTTTTTTAAAATTAATACTTAATAATTTTAAAGTTAAGATAAATCTACCTTAATAATAATAATATAGTTACATATTTAAATGAAATATAATATAATTAAAAAAATAATTAAGAGGATAGAGAGTATATTATAATGTAAACGCATTGCAATCATAAAATCTTGAGATTTGTGGTTCTTGGATCTACAACACGCAGACAAATTTTGCATCGCACAGTTGCAAATACTGCGTAATGAAACTCTTTGTCTTTGGACTCTCAGGATTTACCGTGCAATTATGAGAACACTCAATATACTGCGGGTTGTGATGAAAACACTTAATAAACAATTTGTTTGCAGTGTGCTAAACTTTAACACATAAACTGACAAATAGAACTCAGAAATACTCATGAATATGTCAACACACAAAATACTTGATATTAAGAACTTGGACAATGCACGCTAATGCAGAATACAAAAATTGTGTTGAGACTCATCTCCAACAACTTCTGCAACTTACAAAACACAGATCTTGTGCTCTCGGACTTCTTCAACTCCTTACACAGTTGTTGTTGCCTCTAACTATCAACTCTGCTCTCTATCTATTTATGTAGACTTCCTACAGACTTAGACATATACAGACTGAGACCAAAAACTTCCTGTAGAAGCTAACCGATTCAAACATTAAAGACGAAAAATATATTTCGACTGACTCTCATCTACATAACAGAGCTCGAGAAAGATAAATATTGGCTCATTAAATAAACTCCTGCTAACACTCTTGCTCGACGTGTCTGATAGACTAAACGACTTTGTTTTCTGTGACAGATAGAGTCTACGTAAGAATGAATCTTACGACTTGTAATTAATATCTCCAACACTCCCCCTTAATTATAAGTAGGTGAGTTTACAAAATACAAATTGTTTTATCAAAAAATTGAATTGACATGAACTGTCAAACATCTGTTACTGTGCCAACTCCTAGACAACTGCACAGTTTCTGAAATGCATCCTTGACCAAGGATTTTGTGAAAATATCTGCGACTTGTTGTTTAGACCTGCAAAATTCTAAACAAATTTCTTTGTTATTCACTAATTATCTAATAAAATGATACCTTGTATCAATGTTCTTGTTTTTCTTTTGAAACACATGATTCTTTGACAACATGATAGAAGAATTGTTGTCACAAAATATTGTAGTTGGTTCCTGTTGTTCCTGCAGCAAAAATTTTAACATTCTTCTCATCCAAACTTCTTGACAAGTTGTGCTTGTAGCTGCGGCATACTCATCTTTTGCTGAAGAAAGAGTCACTATGGTCTGTTTCCTTGATGCCCATGACACTATACCTATTAAAAAATGAAATGTGTAACCCGAGGTATTTTTCATGTCATCTACGTTGCCTCCATAATAACTGTCAGTGTAGCCAATAAGTCTGAAATCTTTTCAAGTAGAGTATTTAATGCCAAAATTTCTTGTTCCATTCACATATCTCAGAATTATTTTTCCTACCTTCCAATGTGATTCTTTTGGAGTTTCCATGAACCTTGAAATCAATCTCACTCCATACATAATATCAGTCCTTTTTTTTGTTAGATACATAATACTTCCTACCATCATTTTAAACAGTGTGAAATCCACATTAAGTCCTTCATCTTCCTTTCTTAATTTCAATCCTATTATGACAAGTGTTGGGGATGCTTTGGAATTTATCATATTGAATCTTTTCAAAATTTCATGTGCATACTTAGATTGTGAAATAAATATACCATCTTTAGACTAGTGAACTTCAATACCTAAAAAATATCTCATAAGAACAAAATCACTCATTTCAAATTCATCCTTTGTGACTGACTTAAATTCCTCTATGACAAAATCACCTGTAAAAATAAAATCATCTACATATAAGAAAACAATCAACATATTACCTTGTTGATTTTCTTTGATGTACAGTGTTGGCTCACATTCGGTTCTCTGAAATCCATTATGTGTGAGATAAGAATCTATGCGACTGTACCAAGCTCTGGGAGCTTTCTTTAATCCATACAGTGCCTTCTTCAACATGTACACTTTGTTTTCTTGTCTTGGAACCTCATAGCCTTGTGGTTGTTCCACATACACTTATTATTCTAAATTTCCATTCAAAAATGATTATTTTACATCCATTTGATAAACATGCCAGTTGTTTTGTGTAGTAATGGCCAACACAGTTCTGACTGTGTCCATGCACACAACTAGCACAAATGTTTCATTGAAATCAATTCCAGGTTGATGTGTAAAACCACTTGCAACTAATATTTCCTTGTGCTTCTGTACATTTCCATCTGTATCTTGCTTGGTTTTGTAAATCCACTTGACACTTATAACATTCTTATCTTCAGGTACATCTACCAATTTTTATTTCCGATTCTTCTCTATGCATCTGATTTCTTCATCCATGGCTTGTGCCCATACATCATCTTTGAAAACTTTCTCAAAGGTTAATGGATCATCTATTTGTAAGAAAAAACTTAAAATGAATTTGTTGTGTCATCATTATAGATGTCGCATAGACTTCTTGTCTTCCTTGGTAACAAACTTGCTAATGTTGGATCTGGATATGTAGAACTACTTTGATCTAGGTGGATATTGATGGCCACACACTTGTTCCAACTGGATACTCTTGTCATTTTTTAGTACAATGCGTTATTTTGTACTTATTTGTAATTGTGGGTTCTACACTTTCGGTTCGTCTGAAGCCCTACACATCTTCCAAGTGGATACTGGTGGCCTCCCACCTAACACAACTGGCCTATTTTGTATGTTTTCATGTCATCACATCTTTTTGTACTCCCAGGGCCGTTTTGGGGCCCTTAACAGTATTGTTTTGTCTTTCCAGAGTCAAACTATAGATGGAGTCAGAGTTTGAAAATGTAATGTGTATTTCTCTAAAATACCTTTCCAACGGGCTATCACGTGCCTAAAATGGAGGTCGTGTGCAAAAGTTACAACCTCGTGAAGTTGAGGTACCAACTTACCCATAGGGGCCCACATAACTTTTGGTGTTTCACTTCCTAGGGTTAGGTTTTTAGATGTATAGGGTTTTGACATTCTTGTTTATCATAAAAAGGCCTTCAGATCCTCATTGTAATCATCTTTTGGTGAATGATCGTAGCCTTCACATCTCTTCTCAGAGATAAAGATGACACCATTCTAGCGAGTCTTGCACTCTGTACTTTTACATTCCCTTTACAATTATTTCATTAATAGAAATCAAGTATTGATGTATTTCTTTGTTTATGAAAAATTTCATGAGTATTTCATTTTAATTTCTTTGTTTTCATTTTGTTTCGAAAATAAATCTGGATCAGTGGTATCAAAGCAAGTTGCTCTTGATCATTTTTCAAAACATGTCTCTGACGAGGTATGAGTATAGCCAGTTGGGTCTCGAGTTTGTATCTCTTGAGGAAAATCACTCTCGCACACCCAAGAAACCCTCGATGGTGGTAGAAAAGAAAGACAAAAGAGAAAAAGATTCTATTAACCTGTTGCTTGAGCAATCTCTCGCATGACAGAGGGATGAAATGATGGAGAATTTTGCACACATTCTTCAATGCCTGCTGATATCAATAGGCGCATAATCATGAAGAAGACATTTTGGAGGAACCTATCCCTTCAAGGTACAAGTTAATTTTGATATTCCCATATTTGAAGGTCAAATAAATGTGAATGCCCTAGAAAAATGATTAAATCTATTTGACGGTTATTTATCTATTCAAAAATTTTCTGTAAGGGAAAAAATCACCTTTGCACTCCTCAAGGCTCTCCCCAATGTCAAACATTGGTGGGAAACCTACTGGGAGAAAATTTCCACAGAGTAATATAGAATATATGGGGTTGATCCCACATGGTATTTTTTGTGGATGCGGTCAAAGAAGAGTACTATCTTGTTGATAACTATGAAGACCAATACATGATATGGACCACACTATGGCAAGAGAAGATCCAAATAGTGTCGGAGTTCACAAATACTTTCCATACCTCACACACCAAGTTGGGTATCAAAGAATCCAAGAGGCATCCAATTGTGAAATAATGTGGGGCCCTGCATAGGTACATCCAAACCAAAATGGATTTCCTAAACGTGTCATCATTTGGAGTTGCATATTGATGTGTTGTTAAAATCAAGCAGAAATTTAGGCACCAAAACAAATGGAAATTGAGGTCTGGAAATATGCAACAACCAAAGCATGCTAAAGACAAACCTAACCAACAACCTCTAGACAACTAGTCCAAGACATAGGAAAAAGAGGGTAAAGTAAAGATGAAGAATGACACTGGGAAGTGGTGTGACTTCCACAAAATCCCCTGGCACAACACCAATGAATGTCTCTTGAAACAATCATTGGTGGTTGATTTCAAAGACATGGAGCCAAACCCAGATTCAGAATCCGATCTAGAAAATATTGAAAGTAGACAGATCATTGACGCAGACCCCACTACTACTGTCGCAACCACAACAATTCAGCTAGAAGAACCAGTAGATCCTAAAGAAGGGGAGCACCTCTTCCATTCACATATGTGGGTGAAGGGGACCACATTGCATTTCATTTTTGATAACGACAGCCAAAAGAACTTCATCTCAGCTAATTTTTTCAAATAATTGAGGTTGTCGACAACACCACACCCGCATCCATACAACATCGGGTGGCTTCATTAGGGACGAGATCTTTGCGTCATTCAATAGTGTCACCTATCCTATGGCATCCATCCCTTCAAGGATGAGGTAGTGTGTGATATTTCCATTCTTGATGTCTGTGATGTTGTTTTGGGGCAACCATATATGTGGAAACGTCATGTTTTCTATGATTCTAGACCCCGTAGTGTCATTATTACTATGGGAGGTCATCTCTATAGGATACCAGAGGTAGTTCCAACTACTAATCCACCAAAAACGCACTGCAAGGTAATGTCTCATACTGCAAAATTCATCCTCTTCATAGTCTGTTCAAAGGATGTACAAAAGACCACTACAACCACTGCAGCCTCAACACCTTCTATCCAGCAAAAACAGATTTTTGAAGTGACAAAATATATTGTTTCTTCACCTACAATGGTGCCTACACAATGCCCCATCCAACCCAAAGACAACAGGTTGGAGTAGATTCAACCCCTCCAACAACAAGTTTGTGAAATTCTTCCATAAGCTAAGAAGAACAACTTCTCCAACAAGACACACAACTCACCAAGCTTCAGATCTAGGAAATTCTTTCCCCTCTTCCCCAAGCACTCAAAACAATAGAGACCATTGCTTCCTAAGGGGGGAGTATTGATCCAGGTCGATATTGGTGTCCACCCACCTATTCCAATTGGCTCCTCTTGTTAGTTTTTAGTACAACACGTTCTTTTGTACTTCTTTGTAATTTTTGGTTCTACACTTTCGTGGTTGTCTGAATCCATACACATCTTCCAGGTGGATACAAGTGGCCTCCCACCTAACCCAACTGACTTATTTTGTATGTTTTCATGTCAGTACATCTTGTTGTACTTCTAGGGTTGTTTTGGGGCCCTTAACAGTGTTTTTTTGTCTCACCATAGTCAAACTATAGATGAAGTCATAGTTTGATGGCATAATGTGTAGTTCTCTAAAATACCTTTCCAATGGGCTATCACACTCCTAAAATAAAGTTCGTATGCAAAATTTATGACCCCAAGAAGTTAAGGTACCAACTTACCCATAGGGGCCCACATAAATTTTGGTGTTTCACCTCCTAGGGTTAGGTTTATGGATGTCTAGGGTTTTGGCATTCCTGTTTATCATAAAACGGCCTTCATAGCCTCATTTTAATCATCTTCTGGCGAATGAGCATAGGCGTCACATCTCTTCTCAGAGATAAATATGCCACCATTCTAGCAAGTCTTGCACTCTGTATTTTTACAGTCTCTTTACAATTGTTTCATAAATAGAAATCAAGTGTTGTTGTATTTCTCTATTTCTGGAAATTTTCATGAGTATTTCATTGTAATTTCTTTTCTTTCATTTCATTCCGAAAATAAATCTAGATCATACTTGAACTGCTTGTTAGAGTTTGTTGCACTCTAGGTGTACAATGCACTCCTGCAGATCTCACTGGAGTAGTTTGTGTTGGGATTTGTGTCACAATTCCAAGAGTAGAAGGAACTACACACTGACTTATACATGGTGTTTAAACCACTTCTTCTTCTATATCATCATTCCTAATAGCATCAATAATTTTGACTATATTTTCTATGCTTCCATCCCATGCTTCATTCTCCACAAATTGAACATCGTGAATGATTATGACTTTCCTTGCAATAGGATCATACAACTTGTATGATTTTGTATCTTCAGAGTACCCAAAAAATATACATTTATCTTCTTTGTTATCTAACTTCCTTCTCATCTCATCTAGAGCATGTGTGTATGCAACACAACCAAAAACTTTTAAGTGTGCCACATTATGCTTCATTCCTGTCCAGGCTTCTTGAGGAAATTTGCTTTTCACACTCTTTGTTGGACATATTATCATGATGTGTACTTTATTTTCTACTGCTTCATCCCTATACTCATTTGACAAATGTTTGGATGCCAACATACTACGTTCCATTCCCGTGATGATTCGAATATCCCTCTCCACAACACTGTCCTACTATGGTGTATACTGCGCAGTGAATTTCTTGCAAATGGCATGAGCTTTACAAAATTTTTGAAACTCTCTTGAAACCTATTCACCTCCTCTATTAGTTCTTAAAAACTTGATGTAATAACCAATCTTCCTCTCCACAAGTGATTTAAATTGGTGATTTATGATTTAGGAAATAAATCCACATTTTTCTTCACAAGTCATCAATAAATGTCAAAAAATAAGTATTGCCCCTATAGATGGAGTTTTCATTGGTCCACATATATCTGAATGTACTATTTCTAGTGGAGTTTTATCATGCAATTTTTACTTGCCCAAAATCCAAAGGCAAGTGAACACTAAATTGTTGTAACAAGAGGTTGTCATATCACTGTCACCTAAACAAGACACCTCTTTCTATTTAGGAGTGGTACCCCAAGGGAGACATTCCCAATGACCTGGGGGTTTGAGAAGGCTAAGGTAAGAGTATCAAGAAATTCCCACCCCTCTCATAGGTCACTCTGATCAAATTTTTCAAAGGTTTTAATAAGATGAAGCAAAGTGATATTTAAGTGTACATGCCGAGAACAAGAAAACAAGAAAATACTATTTTCAAGTACCATATGATGTTAGTTCTTCATAAAACCATAGACTTTGATAAAAGAGAATGAGATGATATAAAATATGAAGCAACATAAGTATTTATAACAACAATCTATATATAGCAATAGATTCACAATTATGCCTTAATAAAGCTTCAATAATGACCAAAAATGATAACATAAACTTGAAAAAATGCTAGTAATTGTTAGAAGCAATGATGGCAATGTATAATCAGCTTTAAAACTTGATTTTAAGTTGAATTTTTTGTTGTTATATATGGTTGTAGAAATATTTTGCAACAACAACAAAGTAGTTAGTAGGTTAGTCTAATCTAAAGTTAGAAATAGTTAGTATAGATCTTAAGGTAGATGGTTTGAGAGTTGTTTAATCAATCAATCACTTGCAAGGTATGAACTAGTACCTTTTAGGGTAAATGGAGTCAATATTGTAGCAGAAATTATTAGAAGGAAAGTACAAATGATAATAGGTGAACTAAAGGAAGAGGGAGGATGGTTGAGGTGTTAGTAACCTAAGGCCTCAATCATCCAAAACCCTAGAAGGAAAAGTTGCTAGGAAGTAGGTAACCCTAGGCCCTAGCGATTTCCTTCTTCTTTGGGTCAAGATTGAAATAAAATATGAAAGATTAATGAAGAAATAATACTAGAATGCTAATAAGGTAGGGCCCTAGTATATCCTTGAAGGGAGGTGTCTTCTAGCAAAATCAAGTAGGTGAAGAGTTATTAAGAAAAGGACAATATCATGTGCTTTTCTCCTAGGGTTTCACACTATCAATTTCATAATCTTATAAATGAACAAGTAAATACACCTTAACCATTCAAAATAAAGAAGGATTGCAGATTTCTACTTACTTCATCAAGAACAATCTAGCCACAAACCCTAGTTGAATACTTTCCACCATGAAAATGCAAAAATACACCAAGATAAGCTCCCTCCAAGAGTTGTGCACCACTTATTTCAGCCAATAAGCATTAAAAGAGGTCGAATTTCATACTTCACACTTGTGTGAGTGAAAAATGATGAAAACATAAGAATCTTAACTCTCTATTTATACAGTAATCATGACCTTTAATTACAATTTAGGTCAAAAAAGGCTAACATGACCAGTTTACATCAAAAATCTAGTTTTACATAAAAATGACATTTAAAACCCTAATTTTATCTTTTAGGGATGACATCATGCCCCTCCTAGGGTGATGTTGGGCCCCTTATTGGAATGTTAGGGCTCAAAACCCCTCAGAAACTGCCATATGTACCAACAAGGCCGTCCTCATGCCTAAAACCCAAACTGGATGACGCCAAGGCTCATAATGATGATGTCAGGGGCCTTCAAGGGACAAATTCATAGTGGGAGGGCAAGACCCCCCTCATTCCAAGCCTGCCAAAGTGCCTTTGGTGGAACGCCCTCCCTTTTATCTAGTGCAAGCCTTCGGTATCTCTATGCCCCTGGCTGGGGTTTCAACATCCATCTGGTGGGATTTTATCCCCATGGAGGTCCAAGCTAATCATCTCCTCATATGTACTTGTTCATCGGCATGGTCCTAAAACAATAAAAAGTATGCCCCCCATGGGATCATAAGTCATAGGGATCGTAGAAATGTCAATCACATCTAATAATCAAGTTACCCAAACATGTGCATCAAACCCCCCTTTACCTAGAAAAATGCTCAAATACGTTATGTTAGTTAACAATCCAGGTTTGGATAGGGTCCCAGGATGTCCTATTGGGATAATTCTCCTCAAGTGTGGGGTGTTTCTAGTTGAATACCAATATAGTCATGTAAATGCATGAGATGGCATAGGGGATGTTTGGGCAAGGGGTGCAGTGATAACAGGGAAATGTAGGTCTTACTTGTGGGTGCCTCTATAGAGGGTGAGATGCACCTTGTCATGGATGCAAGTGTTTCCTATCCCATTCAATTTCTTTTTACTCTTTTTCTTATTTCTTTTTATTTCAAGAGAACAGTTGGAGGACACTGCCCTAGTGTGGTGACAAGTGGTGACAACGTTACCCACAAGAATTTCACAGAGATGAGAAGGTTGGTTTGTGACGAGACCCCCTTTCTCTTGGCTATGCTACCAAGATCCACTACCCTGGTGTGGTGACTAGATGAATATTAGTGTCATACCGCTACATGCCCATGGACCTAATAGGTTGGCTCATGATGAGACCCCTCTCCACCAACTAGGTCTTGAGTTTTATTTTATTTTATGGGTCCCCTCTTTTTCTTGTTGAGAATCATTTTATTTCTTTCTCAGGGATCCCTGGGCAAAGCATCTCAAGGTTTGATCTTGGTTTTTAACTTTTTCCATCTACTTTTACCCTCTGGGCCTTTAGCCCCTTCTTCCCACAAGGCAAGGTACAACCCTTACTATCTTGGAAAACCTAATGCCTAAACCAATATAGGGGATAGATGAGAGGGAAAATGATGAAAACTGATAAGTATGGAAGGAATGGATGATGTAATTTCATAGACCCACCTAGTGGCAACTCATCTCTAAGGGAACCAGCTTACTAGAGCACTATGTTATCCCCCCTAGATATGGACAAGTTAAAAGGCATAATTTCTAAGCAAACGTCATGAAACAAAATAGAATTCAATGCACATATTCAAACATTTTGAGAATCATAGTGACACATACCATGATACCTAGACTCATTACCTCATGGAGAAAGACCCACTTCTACTTCAGAACCAGGCCGATGGGATGGATCTTGTTGCTTCTTATAGATGGGAGGCGCTGAAGAAAATATGGGCCCTCCAAGGCCAAGCTCAAGTCAATATGGCTCTCTGTACTCCATGTCTAGGACCTGTGGGCCTCAAGACATAATCTCCTTATTTATCCCTAGGATAGGGGATAACATGGAGCTTTTGCTCTATATGACTTGCCAACTGAAAATGACTCTCTATGTTTCTTTCCAAAGATTCATCCTTCACATATTATTTTTGGTTTTTCTATTGGAAAACCTTTCACCATATCCTTTGTATGTAGCAAATTCAGACCTCCAAAATTTAAATGTCCAAATCTGAAATTCCATAGCCAGGAATTATCCTGCACTTCATATTGGAATGTTGCCTACATCTCTGCACCATTGTCTTCCTTTTTCTTAAGACTGCATGCACTAACTTTTCCTTCTTTGGAGCTGTGCACACTTATTTCTTAGCTTTCTACTTTCAATGCAACGTCTGACTACGCATATTTTTCCTTACCGACAGCTATCATTTTTTTTCTCTTCATGGATAACTTCAATGTCAATGGAAACATTTTGTTGCTTGTTATCTGAATTCTTGCAATAAGTTGATTTCTTGGATATTTGTCCATAATCACACAATGATTATATTCCATGTATATTTTGTATCATTTCTATAATAACTGACACGTTCTCATCAAATTATGCTTCAGACCAAAAATATAATATACATTTGGCATAACCTTTTTTTCTCCTTTTTTTCTCCTTGTTTAGTTAAAATGTTAATATTGTCTTTGCCTAATACAATGACTTGGATATCTATTCCAAGTGTAACTCTAGTTTGGACTAACTTATCCAAACTAGAAAAAAACTCTAAGTTTCTTTTCATGTGATTACTACAACCTAAATCTAGATACCATATGTCACATGGACTTTCTTGAGCAACATTGTATTCAATTGATGAGACTATATGTATTGCTTCAGTGAACATCATAAACATAGGACTGGAGGGACTATTTGTGATGTTTGACTGATATTGTCCTTTATTGTTTTGATTTTAATTTCTCTTCCTACATTCATATGCATAATGTCCATACTTTTTATAGTAATGGCACTAAATCTTTGGTTTATCAAACTTTTGATTACTTGACTGATTGTTATTTTGATTTTGACCTCTTCCACCAATATTTGCAAGACTACTACTGCGTCCACCTCTAGTAGAACTTCTTCCTCTACCTCTAGAGTTAACTCTCCCCCTTCCTCTTCCATTGATTATAGATTATTGCGTGGAAAATGCATTTTCTAATGGCATATTTGACCTATTCAATCTGTGTTCATGATTAATGAGGGAAGCTTGGAGCTCATCTAGACTAAACTGACTCAAGTCTTTTCTCTCTTCTAGGGTCACAACAAGAGTATCAAATTTAGGAGGAATACTCCTAAGTACCTTCTCAAAAACATTTTTATCCACTATGGTTTCTCCATGATACTTAATCTGATTTATTAGGCCAATAACATGGATGCAAAATAAATCTATTGAATCTGAGTCCTTCATTGACAGAGTTTCAAAATATCTTTTAATAATTTGTAGGTTTGAAGTATTGATTTTGTCCATACCTTGGTAAGAATTTTTAATATGGCTCATGCTTCCTTGGCTTTCTTTGTTGATGAAACTCTTAGGAGTATACTTTCATGCATGGCTTGATGTATGTAAAACATCATATTTCCATCCTTTTACCTTTGATCTTTCAAAGAATCCTTCCCAGCGTGTGTGAGAGCATTGTATGTTGCCTAATTTGTTGGTTTCACATAGCCATTATCGATTATCTCCCATACATCTTGACCCTGAAATAACGCCTTCATGATCAAGGAACATAACTCATAAGTTTTACCTATAAAAGTGGGAGGTTGGAGATTTGAAGTAGAAGCCATATTTTCACCTTACAACAAAGTTGTTTCTCTTTGAAACTTACTCTGATAAAACTTGTTTTGATCAACCTGCTCTGATAGAACCTTCTTTGATACCTAATATTGGATCTACAACATGCAGAAAAAATTTGCGTCACACAGTTGCAAATATTGTGCAGTGAAATTCTTCATCTCTAGACTCTCAGGATTTACCGCGTAGTTCCCAGAACACTCAATATATTGTGTGTTGTGATGAAAACACTTAATAAACAATTTATTTTCACTGTGATAATATTTAACACATAAACTCACAAATAAAACTCATAAATACTCATGAATATGTTAACACACAAAATAATTTATATTAAGAACTTGGGCGTTGCGCGCTAATACAGAATACAAAAATTATGTTGAGCTTCGGCTCCAACAACCTTTGGAACTTATAAAACACAGAGCTTGTGCTCTCAGATTTATTCAACTCTTTACACATTTGTTTTTGATTCTAAATATTGACTCTTATCTATATATATACATATATGTAGACTTCCTACAAACTCGGACATATATATACCGAGACCAAAAACTTCATGTAGAAGCTAACCGAATCAAACATTAAAGAGGACAATAAATTTTGATTGAATCTCATCTTCATAACAGATCTTGAGAAAGATAAATATCAGCTCATTAAATAAACTCTTGCTAACACTCTTTCTTGATGTGTCTGACAGACTAAACAACTCTATTTTCTATGACAAACAAAGTCTGCATAAGTGTGAAGCTCATGACTTCTAATTAATATCTCTAAGGATGGTTTGGTTACAAAAATCTCTCCAATGATACAAAAGAGTTAAAGGATTATGTTTGCATTGGTCACGAACATCTTTTTAATGATGCATAAGAGTTCAAGAATTATGTTTGAGTATTCTAATGTCTTATTCATGTATAAATTTGGGAAAATCCAAGTGATCAAAATCATCTCTGTTTTTCACATTTATTGTATTTTAACATGTATTTAGAAAAAAATTCAGTGATAAAAACCACCATCAACATAATTTGTAATCTCATTGCAAATTTAAAATATAACACTATCTCTGAATCAACGAAAAATGGTTGAAATCATAGTTTAAATCACAGACTTAGCAATTTGAGTAGTGCCCTTTATTCTGCATTGGCTCTGGTTCTTTTCAGATGTTATTATTAGTTTAATTTTGTTCCAAATCCCGTATGAAATTGTTGGATCTTGATCTATAGGTTTGGGTGTTTGGGTGGTTAAGTCTATATAATCATCTCAGAGGTTTTTAAAGACTCTGAATCCATTTATACATTTAGAAATGAAATTTAAATAATAGAAAACTATGCTTTTACCCAAATTTATATTTCCAAATTCCTACGAAAAATGCCAAAACCTAAAACATTTATACAATGCCTTATTCTTCTATATGATCATTGGAAGTTTGTATAATTTCATTGAACACCAAAAATAAATGTAATTGGTTTATGGAAAAAGTATTGAATTCACAAGCTTCACTTTATATTAAAATGGAATACACATCATCACAGATATTAAGATACATAATTCAAATATTGACCAAGTCACTCTAGAATTAACTAGAGAAATCAAGATTCATTGGACATCCTTTAAGAACCCGCATTACTCATTGAATGGATATCCTTCACCTTTGAATTTGTCTTTCGATTTGAATTGTCACCTCCAGTCTCCAATCTTCTATTCACTTTCTCATACATGAGAGCCTCTCTTAGCTGTCCTACTACCTCACTCATGTTGGGCCTCCAAGATGCTCTATCCTCAACACATCTAAGCATTAGTTTGGAAACAATACTGATTGATTTTGTGTCATAGTTTCCATCCATCTTCTTGTCTATGATTTCTACTATTTTTCTAGGATTTTCATTGATCCCCACATCGTCTTTCACCAGTAAATACATGACGTGTAAATATAATTGTGTAATTATATTCATTTAGATGAATCTGGACCATTGATCATGTACATAGATCAAGGACTCATATTTTCTATTCTCGACACTTATCCTCACTCTAGTCATGATCCAGGTGTATATAGGTGGCCACCCACCTATTCCAACTGGCTCCTTTTGACAGTTTTAGTTCATCACATTCTTCTATAATTCTTTGTAATTGTGGGTTCTACACTTTCATGGTTTTATGAAGCCCTACAAAACTTCCAGGTGGATATTGGTGGCTTCCCACCTAATCCAACTAGCTTATTTTGGAATTTTTCATGTCAGTGCATATTTATGTACTTCCAGGGCCATTTTGGGGCCCTAAACCGTGTTGTTTTGGCTTTCCACAGTTAAACTATAGACGAAGTCAAATTTTGATGGCATAATGTGTATTTCTTGAAAGTACCTTTCCAATGGGATATCACGCACCTAAAATGGAGGTCGAATGAAAACATTATGACCCTAGGAAGTTGAGTTACCAACTTGCCCATCAGGGCCCACATAACTTTTGGTGTTTCATCTCCCAGGGTTAGGTTTTTGGATGTCTAGGGTTTTGGAATTCATGAGTAATGTTAAAAATTCCTCTGGAGCCTCATTGTAATCATTTTTCTTAGACTGATGCGTGTATGTTACACATTATTTTGGTTAACTCAGTGATCACCTAACAACATGTGTTGATGTTCCCTAAAAATATTAAAAGAAGACTTTCTCCATGGAAAAGTGATTTTCTTTCCTCTCTCAAAAACCATGTCAAGTAAGGTCATCACATCCTGCTATCTGCATGGGGTGTGATGATGCCTCATCATCCCACTCTTCACTAAACCTGGGTTGCGATGTCGTCGCATGCTTCTTTTGCATAGGGTGCGACGATGCTTAAAGCATGAGAAAGGTCAAATTTCACGAATGTTCTAGAAGGTAATCTTCTAGAAGATGAGGTGGCCTCCAATCGGTTTGGATCTTACTCGCTTCTCTGATTTAGTGGAATCATCCTAATATCCTCATCCATATCTATTTCACACTATATAAGGAGGGATATCTCATGGAAAAGGATAAGGTTGAATAGGCTAAGATTTGTATGAAGAGTTCTACTTCAGATCATGCTTGAGAGCTTTGCTTTAGTTCTTCAAGTCAAATTGTGGATATTCTTCATTCAAGGAATTGGAGTAACGGTGTGTGTGTTGAAGCAAAGAGACATCGAAATGGGACCTTGCAACATCAAGGCATAGGTTGTATTCTCCACTTTCTATTCACTTAATATAGTAATTCATTTCTTCCCTATATAAGCATATCGTCTTCTATTGTATAATTCCTTGATCATATACATAGACTTGATCACAATACATATATATTTGTTTTCCCTCTTTGCTTTTTTGTGATTCTTAGACAGGCTTACTATTATTCAAACTCAAGGAAGGAGATACAAGGGTGACACTAGAGAGGATCAAGCATCATTTAAAAGGTATGTCACTTGTACCTCATTAAACTAGTTTATATGATGATGGCGTTTAAGTTGAACTATGTATTTTTTTCTATTTTGTTTTAGTTTCTTGTGGAATTTAGGGAGATATGTTTTTGTTCGAACTTACCGATTAATATGATAGAAAAATTGGTGACCATACTGTGGAAATAACTGTTAATCCAATTACCGGTAATTAATGAAAATAGTTAACAAGTGCAAGGGAAATCACTGTGTTCGACTTCAACACCTGTAATCGCATGGCTAGATTTGTACTTAAAGACGATGGAAATGAAGACCCTGGATCTTATCATTTTGATCTAGTTTGTGATGGATTATTCATGAATTATTAGTGACACATAGATCCACTGTGTATGTCTCATGGCTATGTCTGAATATGAATTCTTTTAGAGCATAAGATCCACAGTGTATTCCTGGTGGCTATGTCTGAATATGAATTCTTTTAGAGCATAAGATCCACAATGTATTCCTGGTGGCTATGCTGAATTATGATTACATGGATCTATAGTGTATGTTTAGTGGCCATGACTCACTTGAAACTTATGATTAGAGTCATTTGTAATCTGAGCATGGGAATGCCTACCTCAGAATTTGTATGATATTATGCAGATGCTTGTGTGTTTGCAGGTTCCTGATAGATGCACTCCTTGTTTTCAATGCATACATTCTAAAAAGTATTTCAGCTGTCACGAGTTGCAAATTCATACTTTGGGGGGTATTCTATTACACATTATTTTGGTTACCTCAATGATCACTTGACAACATGTGTTGATGTTCCCTAAAAATATTAAAAGAAGACTTTCTCCATGGAAAAGTGATTTTCTTTCCTCTCTCAAAAACCATGTCAAGGAAGGTCGTCGCATCATGATACATGCATGGGGTGCGACGATGCCTCATCATCACACTCTACCCTAAACCTGGGTTGCGACATCGTCACATGTTTCTTGTGCATAGGGTGGGACGATGCTTAAAACATGAGAAAGGTCAAATTTCATGAATGTTCCAGAAGGGAATCTTCTAGAAGATGAGGTGGCCTCCGATCGGTTTGGATCTTACTTGATTTTCTTATTTAGTGGGATCATCCTAATCTCCTCATCCATATCTCTTTCACACTATATAAGGAGGGATCTCTCATGGAAAAGGCTAAGGTTGAATATGCTAAGATTTGTATGGATATTTCTACTTCAAATTATGCTTGAGAGATTTGCTTTAGTTCTTCAAGTCAGATTGTGGATCTTCTTCATTCAAGGCATTGGAGTAAAGGTGTGTGTGTTGAACAAAAGATCCATCAAAAGGGGACCTTGCAACATCAAGGCATAGGTTGTATTCTCCACTTTCTATTCACTTAATATAGTAATGCATTTCTTACCTATATAAGAATCTCGTCTTCTATTGTATAATTCCTTGATCATATACATAGACTTCATCAAAATACATATATCTTTGTTTTCCCTCTTTTTTGTTTTGTGATTCTTAGACAGGCTTACTATTCTGCAAACTCAAGGAAGGAGCTACAAGGGAGACACTAGTGAGGATCAAGTGTTGTTTAAAAGGTATGTCACCTGTACCTCATTAAACGAGTTTATATGATGATGAAGTTTAAGGCAAAGTGTGTATTCTATTATGTTTTGTTCTACTTTCCTATGTAAGTTAGGGAGATCTGTTTGTGTCTTCATTTACTGATTAATTTGATAACAGTGTATCAACCACATCTCTTCTCAAACATAGATACCACCATTCAAGCAAGTTTTTTTTAGTTAAGTAGTTTTATAGTTTCAGCCTATTGCATTTATTCAATAAGAGTTATTGTTCACTAGATATTTGTTGTTGTTCTCCATATCTCTATGTTATTGTATTCAGTCTGTTATTTATTTTGTTTTGCTCATAAATCTAGATCAGTGGTATCATAGCAATCTCCTCTTCATTTATTTTTCTTCGTGCATGTCCTCGATAAGATTTGGGTATAATAAGTTGGGACTCAAACCAATCGATCCTTTGCAATATCGATCGCATCGAGATCGACCACAACTCATGGGGGATGAGAAGAAAGATGATGGAGAAGGAGATCCTTTTAAACTATTTCTCAAGGAAGCCCTTGTGCGACAAAGGAACGAAATGATGGACAACTTTGCACAGATCCTTCAGTGGTTGCCCACAGGAGATGCATCTTCATCAAGTGGCCATGCAACCCCCTTCAAGGTACAAGTAAATTTTGATATTCCATTATTTGAAGGACTGATAGATGTGGATGTTGTAGATAAATGGCCGAATCGACTCAAAGGGTATTTTTCGGCCCACAATTTTTTTGATAGGGAAAAGATTACTTTTTGACTCCTCAAGGTCATCCCCCATGTTAAGGACTAGTGGGATACTTACTCTGAGAAAAGGGCCATAGAGGAATATACAATATTTTTGGTCTCCCCCACATGGGATTCCGTCAGGGATGCCATTAAAGAAAAATACTACCATGTTGGAAGCTACGAGGACTAGTACACAATATGGACCACCCTGCATCAGGAAAGGGACCAGACAGTACCAGATTTCACCAATATTTTCCATACCCTACGCACCAAATTGGGTATCAAAGAATCTTAATGACATCTAGTGCTCAAATACCACATCTATCTGCATAGATACATTCAAATAGAAATGGAGTTTTTGGACATCGCATCAATGGGTACGACTTATATATGTTTTCAAGATCAAGCAGAAATTTAAGCAGAAGAGGAGAGAGCTTGGATCTACAAACTCCTCAAAGTGGAAGTAGGGAAAAGGTGGCCCCAACCCACAAAACAAGGGATAGAGAAAATATGGTCACTCTTAGGAAAACCAGTCCAAGATCCAAAACAGGAAGGGTAATGACAAGTTGAAGAAGGACACAGGAAAGTTGTGTGAATACCATAAAGTCCATTGGCACAACACCGAATAATGTCACTCCAAGAAGTCATTGGTGGTTGATCTGAAAGCTTTCGAGTGAGAGGAAGATTCTGACTTCGAATCAAATCTGGAAGGAGTGAAGTAGATTATCAATTCCGAACCCAACTCCATTGTTTCTACCACCAAAGTCCATCCAAGCGAGCCAGAAGAACCAAAGGAAAGGGAATTCCTTTTTCACTCATAAATGTGGGTAAAGTGGGCTCCTCTTCATTTCATTTTTGATATCGGTAGTTAGAATAACTTGATCTCGCCAGAGGTCATTGTTATCACTGAAAAATCATCCACAACGTTGCACACAATGGTTAAACAAATACATCAATGCCAGTAGCAATTATTCCACCTATAACACCAAAATCCATCCACAAGGAAAAAAACTACATACTTGGTTCAAAAATCAAAGTGCGCAAATTCGCCAAAGGAAGCACGCACATAGTGCGTAGAATGTCCAGGATAACATAGCCCTTAGTGTGCATTGTGTACAAGATGCACGACTGTCTACGAGAAAATCTGCGCACTTCTATGAACAATGCATTTATGAATATTTTTGGCCTCTCAACAACTTCTAGTTCGACCCCCAACATGATTTGACACTCATATCTGATCAAAATCTAGATTTGAGGTTAGTCAAGGGCTATGAAGTTCCCTAAAAGGTCCCTTGTTCACACTATAAACCAATTATATATTGCCATGAATGGATGCTATAAATATGTGCCATGGGTGTGCTAGGAGAATAAGAACTTCAAAGTATTGTTATGCTGGAAGAATTGTTCTTTGATAATCCTCTTTTCTCTTTGAATCATTCAAGAACCATTGCAAGGGTCATTCCACTCACCTCTTAAGAGGATTGGCATTGTATTTCTTCACCATTTTTACTTGCCATTTTCATGAAGAGAAGAGATCTCTATTAGGGAACTCAAGATCCCTCCCAAGGAGGAAGAGGGGACTCATAAGTCCTTGTCTTTATCTATGGTGTTTAGCCTATCAATATATTGATCCGTTGGTAGTTATATATTGGTCATTCTTTGGTTTTCATGGTTCTAGTTCTTTCAAGTTTCTCTAACATTTATTTCTTAGTTGTTTTTAGTTTTATTTCTTTGTTTCATGTGTATTTGGTTATCTAATCAACTCATAAACTTTTGTCTTATTTAGTTGACTTAACTAAGCATGCAGGTGTTGTGTTTTTTCTCACCCATGTGACAAAACAAACACAACAGATTGATGACCATACTGGGGATCGGTATCAAATTCCTCCCTATTTAAGTCTTGAGAGAACTTTTTTTTTTTTTTCATATGCAGGTACCAAAATCGGCCTAGCCCAACCTGCCAAAGTCAAAATTCAGAGCCAAGGACAGAGTATTTCACTTGAAAATTTCTTCCCTGACGTGTGACAGGAAATGCACAACTTTCAAGGCCCACAGACACGCACTCTGTGAATGACAGGCTTCATTACTCTATGCACTCTGCATCCTCTGTGCACCTATCAGAACTATAGCCCGTGCATATGTTCATTTTTTTTAAATTGTAAGGGTTTTTATGAATGGTTTGAGGGCCCCTAGCCTTCAAACTTTAATTTCTTGCACTTTGTAAAGCAACTACACTTCACTTAGATTCCTTTCTCACAAGAATGGTTATCTAACATAATAAAATAGGGTTAAAAAGAATCACTATTCTTTTCTTTTTCTTTGTTGCCACATGGATGGCTCATTTGGCATTTAAAATTTTGAGTTGAAGTTATTGTTTTTTTCAAAAACACAATCAATTAAATCAAGACTAGAAATCAATTTTAACCCTCAGGTATGCTCTTCCCCTACACTCTAGTGTGATCTTGGGAATCAAAAAAGGTGGTTGAAAGGAAATTTCATCTCCCTGAACAAATCATTAGGAGAGGATGAAGCCCCCCTAGGGTTCCTCTTAGTTTAGGAAATCATCTTAAAGCTTTGTAAGGGCCCATACATGCCCACATGTTTGCAATCTTAGGATAATTTCTAAAAATATTTCTTAGTTTAGATAACACTCTAGGAAAGTTTAAAATATCAAAGTAATGGGCCCACACATGCTCACATGTCTACAATTCTAGGATATTTTCAAAATATTTCTTAGTATAGACAACATTCTAGGGAGTTTAAAGGATTTGTAAGGACCCATATGTCCACATTACTAGTTCTTTAGGGCTTTAAATATTCTGCAAGGTTGTACCAAAGAAACATAGTAAGGTAAGAATATTTTTAAGGACCACAGTAAGTCCACATGCTGCAATCTCACACTTAACTTATGAAAAATATTTTTCACACTTTTCACTTTCTTACACACAAAGCCACTCTTCACACACATAATTTATATTAGAATAGTGGAGGTCAAAGTAGGCTTTATTCAAAGGAATTTTGAAAGATCTGACTACTTCTTTGGAAATTATCCACACCAATTTAATTCAAACGAGGTTGATCCATGACCCCAATCTCTCATCCCACCACATATAAAAATTTTATAAGAACGCACTAAATTTTCCTCCACAAGAGGTGCTTAATATTTTTATTTAGGTAGGAGCTTGGGAGTAGGCATCCAAATAACCCCTCGTTATTAGGTTCTCACATTTTGAAGCAATAGAAGTTGAGACTAGGGATCTTTTAGAAACCTCCAAGTCAAGTGTTCATATACCATAGGGCAAGGAGATACCCGCGAAGGTTTGAAGGTTAAGGTCTGGTTGTTCTATGCATCCATCTTTAAGTCACCCAACTCTTGTGAGGGTATCTAGCCTGTGATCCATTTCTTAGGCCGAAAATCTAAATGTCACACTTTGACCAAGGTACTTAGTGGCCAAACATAGGATATCTACCCAGGTGGCAGTTGTGGGTTGCAATCACACCTTGATCATATTTTTTGTGGCTATTGGGAAATATCACCAGCTCTTTTAGGATATGCACCCTCTACCCCTCATTATAAATTATTACTTCAACCTTCACTAGTTCCTCTTTCAGTGGCTTCAAACCCCACTATTGAGTGTTATTGGAAGGCCCAGTGTTGAATTAAGAGGAAGGATGATAGGTCTTTTAGGACATGAGCATATTTTTTTTATTCCCCCATGCAAACAAAATCCACCTATCCAAATGCTTGTTTATTTACAGTTGATTTATGTATGGTGTTCATTTGATTACATGCAATTGTGAGTTATACTATTTTTTGAAGGTCAAAAAGCTCTTGCTCATTTATTTATCTCTTTTCATCATTTACACACATCCACTTTGCTAGTCATAACCATAGGGGAACCATATAATCCCCATCATTTAGACGCTTGCAGAATCTCCCTCTTATTCTAGGAGGAGTCCATAGTCTTTCCATCTCACTGGCTCAACCATCTCACACCCAAGTGAGTGCTACTATTTTGGGATCAGATTTACTCAGTTCCACTTTGCTTGGATCAAATACCCAAGGCCATCCATCTTTTAGTTATCCTTCATTAGGAGGCAAGGGTCAAAATTCTTCTCAAGGGAGAAGTACAAACCCACCAAATCCCTCTCAAGGGACAGGTCCATTACCTACTCACACAATGGATGGAACTAATCTTCTGCCAAATATCCCTATGCCATACTTGGCATCCCTCAACATTCCTGATTTAACCAAACTCACGAATGATCCCATTTTGCATGACCCCACTTGGCCCAATATGCCTGCAAAATTTCCTTCAAATATTCCAAAGTTTGAAGGAAAACCAGGGGAAGATCCCGCCAACCATGTTATGACCTTCCACTTATGGTGCTCATTGAACAACATTGCCAGCTCACCGGCTCAACCATCTCACACCCCAATGAGTGCTACTATTTTGGGATCATATTTACTTAGTTCCACTTTTCTTGGGTCAAATACCCAAGGCTAAACATCTTTTAGTTTTGCTTCACAAGGAGGCAGGGATCAAACTTCTTATCAAGGGAGAAGTACAAACCCACCAAATCCCTATCAAGGGATGGGTCCATTACCTACACACACAATGGTTGGAACTAATCCTCTACCAAATCTCCCTATTCCATACTTGGCATCCCTCAACATTCCTGATTTAACCAAACTCATGAATGATCCTATTTTACATGACCCCACTTGGCCCAATATGCCTGCAAAATTTCCTTCAGATATTCCAAAGTTTGAAGGAAAACTGGGGGAAGATCCCACCATCCATGTTATGACCTTCCATTTATGGTGCTCATTGAACAATATCATGGATGATTCCATCTGCTTGAGGTTATTTCAAAGAACTCCCATTGGTTCATCAACCAAATGGTATGTGGATGAAAAATCAGGGTCCCATGTGACCTTTGAATCATTGGCCAAGGCCTTTTTGTCTTTTTGTCAATTACCAGTTCATCATGACGCTAGGTTAGAACTTATATCCAAGTTCAAACAAACCATTTATATCCATATAGCTGACCGCATCCATGAATTGCATCGGCGACGTAATTTGTGTAAAGTAGAAACCACCAAAGAACAACATCTCAATTGGTTTCTTAAATCACTCATCTCTGTTATTTCCAATGAAGTACCATCCACTTTTCCTCAATCAAAAAAGGAAGCCATCAGCAAAGCCCAATAGTTTGACCTCATCTATGCTCAATCATGTTACTTGTACACAATATTTCCTGATGCACCCAGACCCATACCATTTGGCCAGAACAAACCTAGGATGTCCCACATTGTGGGTGGGTTGACTAGTTCTGTAACCCATCTCATCCATTACCACCACCCTTCACCCACTTATGGTACACATCAATATACAAAACCATAGGGAGGGATGTCTTATTACCCTCCTCCCACTCACCAAAAGTCATATCATGTTGCTACCCCTCCACCATTGGGTGGACCCCCACCAGTACCCATGATGCATTTGGTCTCTCAACCAAGTATGAGTTCAACCTCAACCCCCACATATAACCCCAGTAGTAGTGGAAGTGCTTCAAATTCCTACACGCCATATGGATTGTCTCATCAAAACAATCTATATTTTCCATTTCTTGGTCCTCCCTAGCCGGTTTCTCCTCCACCAGGACAACCACATGTCATTGTTAACTTTGTTAAACCCTCTCCCATTCAACAAGTTCAGAATTTTGAAAAATTGAATACGGAAAATCAGTCTCACTAGATGAATAATTCCAAGAAGAAAGGAAAAACTAAAAAAATAACAACCAGGGACCAGGAGGAAATAACCCCCAACAAAATTGTCCCGCTGGGGGCAACCAAAATCCCCAAGGAGGCAACAATAACAATCAACCATGACAAGGGAAGAACAATAATATCATAACTAACTTCCCTTGTGATCTATGTGGTGAGTATGGACATTATACTCACCATTTCCCCCAAATTTTTGATTTCAAACAGATGAAAGAATCCATGAACAAACAATGCCCTCCAGCGTCGCCTTCCCCTCACCATGCCCCACAATATTATTTACAACCACCACCTCCAAATGTTTTGTGAAACCCTTTTCCACACCAAGGTGTGATGAATACCCAATAGGATATTTTTATCACTGAAATTTCATCCACACATGGTGACAAGAACTTCGCATCGTCACCACAGGACTGAAGTCATTCATGGCACAGGATTAATTCCACAGCATTGCAAAAGGGTCAAAAACTATACCAAGTGACCAAAAATTGAAGGTCGCTTTACAGAATCGGGGTGCACGTGCATATGCGTGTAACAACAACATATAATGCGCGCATGAGCGCACGATGCGCAGTTGTTGGGCGAAAAACCCACGCGCCTGCTAAACGGCGCATTTATTGAAATTGGTCGGCCTCCCAACCACTAATGGATTAGTGCCCAAGTCGATTTGACACCAAATCCAAGCTCAATCCTCATGGTGGGCTGGTCAAAGACCTAATTGAGCCCTAAAGAGCCCCTTTTCACACTCCAAAGAGGTTACAAAAACACCCAATGCTAGGCTATAAAAAGCCATGGATAACCATCAATTTCTCAAGGAATTCTTTGTATTGTTATGCTGCTGAGATTGCTAAGGACTCATTCTTTGGCAATAAACATCACAAGTTGCATTTCATAGAGCTATCCACCCCTCTCTTGAGTGAATAAGCTTGGAGTTCTTTCACCCACATTTTCATCTTTTCATTGTAAGGAGAGCAAGCTTTGAGGGCCTCAAGAGCCTTCCATTGGAGAAAGAAGGGA
>JZKD02S0485162.1:279267-305425 GCA_000966675.3 Picea glauca | reverse complement strand
GAGAGAGAGAGAGAGAGAGAGAGAAACAAACAAACAAAAATTGCAAATGGGCACTTTAAAACATTCTCGAAAATAGTAATAAATACATGTTTTTACGTTTAACGTTTCTTTGTTTTTCTTAAATCACTTTGGCGGAAGCAATGACAGAACTAACAAGTGCGGACAACAGGTATAACTGCATTTATTTTCTACTTTGAATTTGTTCACATTTGTACTTAATCTTGCATTTCACATCTTACGTTGCTCTCACAAGTTTGATTGCAGGATTAGTATTTAGATTGATTGCAGGAACAAGATGCTCGTAATTCATGCTGAAGTGATTTTCAAGAATCAAAAAATTCTTCAAAGAAAACATGTGATAGACAACTTGAAGGATTTGTTACTAAACATAAGTTGTTACACATCATGACGTTTGTTGTTACACAACGACAGCTTGCTATCACACAGAAAAATTTTCTGCATCCTGATATTTGTTGTTACATGACACACATTCCCAAAAACACCATTTTGCATTATGACTTCTTGCCTCGCATTAATCATTCAAAGCATATTGGTCATCCATGTCTTGAAGCCCATTTTCCATTGCCTTATCCTTCATGAATTCATGCATGCCTACCTTTCTGAGTTGCATACATTCCTTTATCTTTTTTTTCAGTTCATTTTTGGCTTCTTTTTCCCTTCTCGTTTGCCTTATGAATAAAACCATTTTGTTCCCTTTCCATGATTACATTGCCTTGTTTTCCTTGTCCTATTGATCCACACTACTTGACCGTGAGTTCTTTCCATTTATAGTCCTACCAAATCTTTTTGTACAAACTCATGTTGACTGATGTGGGATTCCTTAAGGCCCACCTTTCAACAAGTGTTGCCCCATCGACCTCAACACCTTATCTGGGATATAGACTAGAGTCCATTTTGAGTACCTGGAGGCTTGCATGCCTTAATGGCAAGTTCTCTCGTTGACAATCATGGGAATACATCAATGTCCCTTGATCATCAGATCTTGCAAGTGGCTCGACATCAGCACATCTATTTGCACTTCGCCAGATGTACTTGGGTACCTTGGCACTCATTAACATCAATGGTGATTTGCCTTGTATTGGTTAACAACATTCATCATTGGTCGATAATCCAATGACTTCTTTTCATGCTCGACATCGACACATTTATTCGCATGATTAAAATTGTACCATCAGGTTTCGCAGTGGGTGAAGACTATACACTTTTCATGAATCTATCAACAGTTACAGCGTCATGACTACTGCTCTCTGAGACTACTGCAGTTCCACTTTCACACTTTCTCTTTTCCATGATTCATTCAGTAGCAGTTCATCTTCCTCCACTTCACATTCTCTGATCCAGCAGACAGCAATCGCATCTACAGTAGTAGTCAATTTCCATATGATCCTGCAGTAGTGACATCTTCCATGACCTAGCAGCCGCATCAGCCATATTCCTATTGCATAGTTCATCAACATGTTGGGTAAGTGGAGGTATGTTATTTTCTAAACTTTAATCATGTAATTCATCAACTGCTAGCAATGAATAATTTGGAAATTTCCCTCCTCCAGTTCCCTTTCATTTTTCACTTCTACGACTTATTCCACGTTGCATGAGGACATGCAACAAGTTAAGTTGGGGGGGGTATGAGACCTTATTCACAATCATTACTCCATTTTTCCACGACCATCATTCCATTTTTTCGTCTCATTACCATTTATGAACATTTCTTTTCCAACGATACAATGTTGCACTTTACTTCATAGGCACTAATATACAACAAAAGAAAGGGATTTCTTATACTCAGTGATGTTTTCACATTGATAGCATACATTTTCCAGTAAAAATATGGGCAAATTATTATCATAACAGCAAGAGAACAAGTAACGAAATGAATGTTGTTAACACAAGAACCAACATTCTTTGTATTCATGGTTGTCACACAAGAACCAACCATAAGAAAATTTCAGTTGTTACTGGAAACTAAAAATATGGGTAAATTATTATCATAACAGAAAGGGAACAAGTAATGAAATGAATTTTGTTAACACAAGAACCAACATTCTTTATATTCATGGTTGTCACACAAGAACCAACCATAAGAAAATGTTAGTTGTTACTGGAAACTAAAAATATGGGAAAACTATTATCAGAACAACAAGAGAACAAGTAACGAAATGAATGTTGTTAACACAAGAACCAACATTATTTATATTCATGGTTGTCACACAAGAACCAACCATATGAAAAATGTCAATTGTTACTCATATAAATCCCATCATGGAAAATATTCATTATCATCACTCAAAGCCAACATTCAGATGCCAAAATATCTCAAGAAGATCCATGCATGGTTGCATGAGGACATGCAACAAGTTAAGTTGGGGGGAATGTTGGGGCTCAGAAATGTCTTATTCTCATCCACCTTTCCCTTCATCATTCTTCACATTTCATCGCCCCATTAACCTTTCATGATATCATTTCCATAAATATACTTGGGTTTCACCTTATTGTTCTCCACTTTATTCATTTTAGAATTTAAAAGGAATTTGTGATTAAAAGTTAGAAAATCAACATGTTTTCATATATATCTCAAATACGTGTGAGCTTTGTAATGTGTAGGAATATATGAAGGATTAATTCAAAGGACTTCTCGAATACTTCTCTCCACCATTTCAATATTTGATGAGATAATTCAACCCCATTCCAAGGAGAAGATCATGGAGATTTGGTTAGAATATCTTATCTAAGATATATAAGAGATATGTGTGAGGATTTAAAGGGATTATATTTTGTAATAATGAGAAATAGGTTGAGAGAATAGTGGATCTACAATTATGAGATGGTTATCTTCTTCATGTATATAAGTGACTACTCTCTCTTGATTTCATTAGCTTGAGTTTTTGGAGATAGTCTTGTAATTAGGAGAAGGGGATTCTTAGCTTTGTTATTCTTTCATGTTTTGTCATTTGATTATTGTAATATAATTTGAGATTGATATATTGTGTGAGCTCACATATGTTATTTGTCGTTAACTCTTCACATGTTGTATTGATTTTCCTTTATGCAATTTCTTGCTTTCCTAGATTAGTTTCATTTCAGCAATTTAGATTAGATTGCTTCTACTTTAGTCCTGCATATACAGTGTGTGTGCTTCGTAAGCCTACGAACCTCAGATTGACAAATTAAATGGTTGGGCAAATACTACAATGGAATTAAATGACAATATTTCTGCCTAACAACGTCCTTAATTGAACCAGTTGACAAAGTGGTCAATCTGATCCCATTGTCAGTCGATCCTACTCTCCCTTTAGAGAGTGTTAACAAAGTGGTTGATCCGATCCCATCGTCGGTCGATCCCACTCTCCTGTTAAAGAGTGAAACCCAAGAGGTCGATTTGTTTCCACCTGTCGACCCCATTCTCCCCTTGGAGAATGAAACCCAAGTGGTCAATCTAATCTCTCCATCGGTCTATCCTACTCTCCCGCTAGAGAGTAAACCTGATACTACCCATGTTTTTCTCGTTGATATAGAATCTACCATGCCGAGGGCTATTCCTCCTTCTCCTGTGGAACCCCCTCCAAGTTATGAGGCCATCCATTTTGATTGGGGTGTGCTAACTAGACCTCGTCTTCCCTCTCACATGCCTTTCCAGATTACAGTATAGGTTTGTGGTCGAGATGTTCCTCAAACACTGATAGATGAAGGTGCATCCATTAGAATTTTGTCCTCTTTTGCTTGGCAAGCTTTGGATTGTCCTCCACTTGCGCCGGCTATGGAGAATTTGTTAGCTTTTAATAGAAGAACTAGTCAACATTTAGGGATCCTTCCTCAGTTTCCTGTAACTTTGGGAGGGAAAACTGTCTTTATTGAAGTCATGGTAGTCCAAGACCCCTTGGATTTTGCTTTACTCCTTGGGCGAGATTATGTCTATGCCATGAAAGCTATTATGTCTACTCTTTTTCATGTGATATCTTTCCCTCACGATTGATGAGTTGTGACTGTTGATCAACTTTCATTCATTGACGCCACCTAGATTGCCTCCCTGAATGGTTCTTATATGTAGATGGTATGGGCCCCGCCACAGGTCAATTATGTGGTGTTGTTCCCCATGGCTTCAACTTCTAATGACTTAGATCCAGTAGTTGACATGGTGATCTCTTCGATAGGGTTGTTAGAGCCTGATCTCTTTACTCTTGTCGCGACCCTCAACATGGTGTCCTTCTAGAGTGTGTTTCTTTCTTCCAACGAAGACCTCTTGGAAGCCATGACCGAGTTTTGTACCTTGACATGGTCTCTGATGCAAACGCACCACCCAGGGCACGTCCGCTCCCACAGGACCTTCTTTTCCTTCGGCCCGAAGAGATGAAATGCTCTTCAAATCCCTTATCGGGACTTCCCTACACCCACAGGACTCTCCTTATGATCTCCCTTTATTCTATCGGGAAATCGGGCCTCATGTGATCACGAGTCTTGTAGTCACTGGATTGGGTCTCACAAATCCCTGAACCCCGATGAATATTCTCCAAGATTTCCTGCTCCTGTCGAAAACTTCCCCATTGGGAAATCGGTACTTACAAGGTCGTGAATCACTCACCTCATGGATATCTGATTCCCGATGACCTGTCAGTCAATGCTGGCCTTATCCCAATTTATCGAGACTTTGGCTCTATCGCGACTTCGCTACTCGCGACTCCCAGCACTCGGTTCTCCAACTCCCGAGTCCTAATGTGTCGAGACGCTGATACTCCCCTGTCGTGCTTTCGCAACCTCGCATCTTCATGTCCTCGTGACTTGAAGCTCCCAAGATTTGGCTTCCACCCTGCGAACCCCGAATTCACGAGATCTCAGATCTCTGCCACCTGTCTTCCACTCACTCTTGTGGTCCCACATGCTAACCGGCAGTTGTCAAGATATAGCTTCTCGCAATCTCACCACTCTTGATGCAATTCTTCGCGAATCCAACTCACGAACCTCCGAGTTCATGATATGCCAATGCCACCTGGCGTTGACTCCCTGTGAAGGTTGACCTTCCGACACCTATCCTCCACTACGGTCCTTAACCCCGTTGGGAAATCGCGCATCGGGATATCGCGATTCCCATTGTCATGTGCACGGGACTTTCAATTCCCCGATCCTTGACTCTTTGGGATCTCTGGCCACATGTCCCTACCAATGGATGGTGTTGATCCTGTCAGGAAATCGCGTATCGCGATTCCTACATGCGAGAGTTCTATGTCTTCGAAAACCCCGATTCTCCAACGAACTGAATCCTGACTCTCCTCCTGATGTCTGACGCGTGTTCTGCCGAGATCAATGGCTAGGATCCTTTCTCGGGATTTCGAGAACCACAAGGTCTCGATTCCCTGCCTTAACAAAACCCCGATGACTCTGATATCCCGATGACTTCTCTGGGACTCTTCCTCTGCACACTAGGGCTTAACCCCGGCGCAACTTCTTGAGATCTAACGGATGACGAGATTTTGTCAATCTTCCTCTGTGAATCCTGACCGTCGATTTCTCCTCCTTGAAGATTTCTTGAGAATGGCTAAGTATCCCTTCTCAGAACTTGTCCTTTGACACCTGCACTTGCATTTCCTGCTCGAACCTTCCTCGGCCCAAACTCTTGTGCTCTACGTTAACGATGTCACGAAGGTGCTATACCTTTGGAGCTTTTCCACTCTGATTCTTTGAGAGGAACTTGCGTGCACTCCTTGCACTCAACATTCAACAACTTCCCAAGTGTTGAATCCTTCTGACTCTGCGCACTCCTGTAGCAGCAGTCTTTGATTTCCTTTGCTCATATTCACAACTGAGACTTCTTCTTCAGCCTGCGCACTCCTTGCATGGATTCAACAACCCAAATCCACTTATGGGTGAATGAGAACAAAAGTTAAACTCCCTGAGCCTTCATCAACGCACTCCTTGCGGATGAATTTCGACTGCACACCTTGCAGGAATCTCCTGGCTAATATAGAGAAACAATTGAGCCTCACTCTCCTTCTCTTTCAGACTTCAATTTGAAACATGAAATCACATGCACAACATATATGAAGAAAATGTATAACAAGAAAGCAAACATTCATGAGCATAGCATCAATACACAGAGAAAACAACACAAACCATGAGTTTGAATCAAAGCTTCTCTCTATTAATTCAAATGCCTGTACATGGGTGTTCTTCGTACACTATTCTCTGCTTGCTCTGTTTTCTCATACTAATGTTACAATGATACAATGAGGGTGTCTATATCCTGTTTCCCTCTCGGACTCTAAACTATCAAATCTAGACTTAAAATCCTATCTACCAACATTAAGTAGATTAAATGCCTCTTATCTACCAAAGGACGAGAGATTAAAGGATCAAGGTCCAATACAATATACAAATGTGCCTTCATAAATGGTTCATTAAAGACTTGCGCTACAATCCCAAAGAACTTCAAAAATTTGGGTTTGTTTATCCAGCTGATCTTCGCTTAATGTGTTGGCTCGCTTGATGAGTTGGTGATGCTCCTGCATCATACTCCTTGTCTTGAAAACTTTCATGGGCTCCTATCCATGAGCTCCTACATGGTCTATCCATGCTTTTGTATCTTTGTTTCAGTCTCCCAGCTGTCATCTTCCACTGGGTGGTTCTTCCATTTGACCAGATACTCGAAGTATTGCTTCCGCCTAGTCTTTTTGTTCACTCTCTTGTCAAGTATATGCTCCATTTGTGGCTTCTCTGCAATCGGCATCTTCTTCTACCACTGGACCTCTGGCTGTTCATCACTTCCAGCTACTGCTTCCTCTGCCTTGTATGGATATAAGTCTGAGACATTGAATGTCGGAGATATCCTGATCTCATCTGGAAACTCAATTTCATAAGCGTTTTCTCCTAATTTCTTTAGGACTCTTCATGGCCCAATTTTGTTCATTTTTAGCTTATTGTATGTTCCCCTTGGGAACCTTTCCTTCCTCAGATGTTCTAGAACTATATCACCAACTTCGAACTAAAGTTGTCTCTGATGCTTCTTCCATCGCCTCTATGAATTCTTCAGCGCTTGCACTCTTAGTTATTATCTTCTCTGAATCCCTCAGTTCAGAAACTCCTCTTGGCTGCCTATCGTATACAATCTCAAATGGAATTTTACCTATGCTTATGTTCACTGAGTCATTGTACGCAAACTCTGCCTGTGGCAACACATTGTCCCAACTACTATGGTGCTCTGTCACCAAGCTTCTTAATAAGTCTCCTAGACTTCTATTTACCACCTCTATTTGCCCATCCGTCTGAGGATGATAGACAAAACTAAACATTAAGTTAGTCCCCATTTTCTTCCAGACTGTCCTCCAGAAATGTCCAATGAATTTCATGTCTCTGTCCGAGACTATACTTCTCGGCAATCCATGAAGTCTAACGACCTCCTTGAAAAACAAATTTGCGATATGAGTTACATTGCTGGTCTTTTGGCATGGGATAAAATGTGCCATTTTGGAAAACTTGTCAACCACCACAAAGATCGAATCATGTCCTCTTTGCATCCTAGGCAATCCCAATACAAAATCCATGTTGATTTCATCCCATGGCCTCTCGGGTATGGGTAATGGTTGATAGAGTCTCGCATTCTTCTTTCTGCCCTTCGAATGCTGGCAAATTATACATCTATCGACTAATCTCTTGACTTCTGACCACATCCCTGGACAAAAGTATGACTCATTCAGATTTGCGAATGTTTTGTCATGGCCAAAATGCCCTGTCAAGCCTCCGCTGTGTTTTTCTTTTAGCAGATTCTCCCTCATGGAGCAATTCGGAATGCATAGTTGATTTCCTTTGAACAACAGTCCTTCCTGGATCATATAATATATCCATGGGCTTCTGTCTCTGAGAACTGGATTCTCAGCAGCTTCATATGCCTCTGCAAAATCTGCATCGCCTGCATACATGTCTCTAAGATTTTCAAAACCCAATGTTTTGACTTGAAACTTCTGCAGCAACAAACACTTCCTGCTCAAAGCATCAGCCACTTTGTTAGTAGTACCTAAAATGTGTTTAATTACAAATGTAAAATTCTGCATATACTCTACCCATTTAGCATGTTTCTGATTCAACTTCTCCTGTTGAGTCACAAACTGCAATGCATGATTATCACTATACAAAACAAATTCTTTCGGGATCAAGTAATGCCTCCATTTCTTCAATGCCTGTATGATAGCATAAAATTCTTTGTCATACGTGGAGTACTTTACTTTTTCCTCATCCAGCTTCTCACTGAAATATGCAATTGGTCTATCCTCCTGGCTCAAGACTGCTTCTATGGAAAAGCCACTGGCATCACATTTTACCTGGAACACCTTCGTAAAATCTGGAAACACCAAAACCGGTTGTTCCATGATCTTTTGTTTCAACAAGTTGAAACTCTTCTCTGCCTCTTCAGTCCAATGAAAATATTTATGTCTTTTCTTGATGGTATCCATCATCGCTGCGCTAATTCCACTAAAATTCCTGATGAATTTTCGATAGAAACTAGCCAGTCCATGAAAACTTCTCACCTCGAAAATATTTCTTGGTGATGGCCAATTTTTAATTACCTCCACTTTACTTGGATCCAGCTTTAATTCATTCACTGATATGACAAATCCCAAGTAAATGAGTTCTGTCTTCATAAATGAAGATTTCCTCATATTGATCAACAACTTCTCCTGTTTTAGCTTCTTCATTACTACAGCTAAATGCTTCAGATGTTCTGCTTTTGTTTTACTGAAAATCAATATGTCATCCAGATAAACAATGACAAACTTACCAATGAATTCCTTTAGCACTTCATTCATCAGCCTCATAAAGGTACTCGGTGCATTCGTCAATCCAAACGGCATGACTAGCCATTCATACAACCCCTCGTTGGTTTTGAAGGCTATCTTCCACTCATCACCTTCCCTCATGCGAATCTGATGGTATCCGCTTTTCAAATCAACCTTTGAAAAAAATTTGGCTCCACTTAAACAGTCCATCAAGTCGTCCATCCATGGCAATGGAAACCTGTACCTGATGGTTATCTTGTTAATGGCTCTGGAATCGGTACACATTCTCCAACCTCCATCTTTATTTGGACTCAATACCGTTGGAATGGCACACGGGCTTAAACTTTCCCTGATCAGTCCTTTATCCAAAAGTTCCTGTAACTACCTTTTAACTTCTTCGTTCTCCTATGGCATCAACCTGTACGCAGCTTTGTTTGGAAAACTAGCTCCTGGTATGAGGTCTATATGATGACTCACACTCCTCATCGTCGGAAACGAATGAGGTAATTCGTCTACCACAATGTCAGCAAACTCTTCCAGTAGTTCCTGAATTTCTTCCGGCAAATCATCCACTCTTGTGCTGGTCAAAACGATTTTTGGTTTCCTGACCACAAAGAATTGTGGATCTTCCTTCTTCTTTACTTCCGCCAGAAGTTCCTTCCCACCCATGAGAAGTACAGTATTTCTCGGTTCTGGTTTTGTTTCTCTATCTTTAATTGGAAGTAGCATATGTGTTCTTCCATTTTTCTCCAAAGTATACGTATTCATTTTCCCATCATGAATTACATTCCTGTCATATTGCCATGGTCTTCCTAGCAATAAATGACATACATCCATAGGAATAACATCACAGAGTATTTTATCATTATATCCTCCTATCTTGATGTCAACTAAGCACTGTTTTGTGACACTTACTTGATGTCCCTTCTGTAGCCATGAGACTTTGTATGGACTCGGGTGATCAGTCATCTCCAATTCTAGTTTCTCCACCATCTCGGTTGAAATGAGATTATCTGTGCTTCCACTATCCACGATAACCTTGCACTTCCTGTCTTTGGTCTTGCATGTGGTTCTGAAAAGTCGGTTTCTCTGAGCTGTGTCTTCCACCTCCTTCTCAGGTGTTAAGAGAACCTTACACATCATCAATGACCTTCCGTCTTCTGTGTCTTCTACTTCAGCATCTTGCCTCTGTGCCTTGACGATGTGATCTTCTCCTCCATCCTTCTTCCTATCTGGACAGTCAACTACCTTGTGTCCATTCTTCCCACACGTGAAGCATGTGATGACTCCAACTTTGCCTCTTCCTCTACCTCTGGTATGAGGAAATGTGTTATTATCAGCGTATCCTCTGCCCTGTTCTGTATGCTGCCTTCATTGTTCAGCATGCTGGCCTTGCTGTGAACTTCCACCTCTTTCTGTTCTAGTATGAGGCTTCTTCCAGTCGTCCTTGGATTTCTGGAACTTATCTTGAGCAACTGACTTACCTTTTGGTTGGCTCCTACCTCGGCCTCACTATCCTGGCTTACGGCTCAACTTCTCTTCAGATTTTAACTCCATTTGATATGCATCCTCCACTGTTCTGATGGTCGTCATACTCATCTCATCCTGGATATCGTATCTCAAGCCATTCATGTACCTAGAAAATTTTTCATCATCACTCTCCCGATGACCTGCTCTGATATTTAGCTTGTAGAATTCCTCAGTATACTCCTTCACTGTCATTAGCTTCTATCTCAGGTTCTGCATTCTCCTGAACAGTGTGATTTGATAATCTCTTGGGATGAACTTTGCCTTCATCTTTGTAATCATTCGATCCCAGCTTTTAATCTTTTGCTTGCCTTTGGAACTTCTATCTGTTTGAAACTCGTCCCACCATAATGTTGCGTGTCCCTTCAATTTTGTGACAGCATGCCTAACCTTCTTATCCTCTTCAATATCCTCATAATAGAAGTAGGTGTCAAGAGTTTTAATCCAATCTAGAAGCTCTTATGCATCCAGACTCCCCTTCATAAGCTAGAATGTCCATCTTTGTTTTCGAACTCATCCGAGTGATAGCTTTAATTAATCGTTCATTGGCTGCATCTTCGGCTGCAACTTCTCTTTGTTGTTCTACTTCAAATTTGCCTTTGGAGTCACTTAGATCTCCAGCATTGACTGTGCATCTCTGCACTGCTTCCATATCTTCTAGTCTCACTCAGAGATCATGTATCTGCCTCTCCATTTCTGGATTTTGTGCTTGTATCCCCCTTCCTCTCTAGTTCCCCCTATCCTCTAGATCGGGTGATTGTCTTTCTCTCCTCGACGGCATGGTGAAATGTTCTTTTCTTCTCTGCTACAGAAAATAGAGAAACTTTCTTGCTCTGATACCACTCTGATGCAAATGTGCCACCCAGGGCACGTCCACTCTCACAGGACCTTTTCCTTCGGCCCGAAGAATTGAAATGCTCTTCAAATCCCTTATAGGAACTTCCCTACACCCATAGGACTCTCCTTATGATCTCCCTTTGTTCAATCGGGAAATCAAGCCTCGCGTGATCGCGAGTCCTACAGCCACTAGATTGGGTCTCACAAATCCCCGAACCCCGATGAATATTCTCCAAGATTTCCTGCTCCTGTCGAAAAATTCCCCGTCGGGAAATCGGTACTTACGAGGTCATGAATCACTCACCTCATGGATCTCCGATTCCCGATGACTTGTCAGTCAATGTTGTCCTTATCCCAATTTATCGAGACTTTGTCTCTATTGCGACTTCGCTACTCGTGACTCCCAACACTCGGTTCTCCAACTCCCGAGTCCCGATGTGTCGAGACGTTGATACTCTCCTGTCGCACTTTCACAACCTCGCATCTTCGCGTCCTCGTGACTTGAAGCTCCCAAGATTTGGCTTCCACCCTGTGAACCCCGAATTCGTGAGATCTCAGATCTCTACCACCTATCTTCCACTCACTCTCGTGGTCCCACACACTAACCGATGGTTGCCGAGATATAGCTTCTTGTGATCTCGCCACTCTTAACGCAATTCTTCGTAGCTCCAACTCATGAACCTCTGAGTTCACGATATGCCGATGCCACCTGGCGTTGAATCCCTGTGAGGGTTGACCTTCCGACACCTGTCCTCCACTACGATCCTTAACCCCATCGGGAAATCGCGTATCAGGATATCACGATTCCCGTTGTCATGTGCACGGGACTTTCAATTCCCCAATCCCTGACTCTTCGGGATCTCTGGCCACATGTCCCTGCCAATGGATGGTGCTGATCCTGTCGGGAAATCACATATCGTGATTCCTACATGCAAGAGTTCTATGTCTTCGAAAACCCTGATTCTCTGATGAACTGAATCTCGACTCTCCTCCTGATGTCTGACGCGTGTCCTGCCAAGATCAACGGCTAGGATCCTTTCTCAGGATTTCGAGAACCATAAGGTCTCGATTCCCTGCCTTAACAAAACCCCGCTGACTCTGATATCCCAATGACTTCTCTGGGACTCTTCCTCTGCACACTAGGGCTTAACCCCGGTGCAACTTCTCGAGATCTAACGTCTGACGGGATTTCGTCAATCTTCCTCTGCGAATCCTGACCATCGATTTCTCGTCCTTGAAGATTTCTTGAGAATGGCTAAGTATCCCTTCTCAGAACTTGTCCTCTGACACCTGCACTTGCATTTCCTTCTCGAACCTTCCTCGGAAAAAACTCTTGTGCTCTACGTTAACGATGTCATGAAGGTGCTATACCTCTGGAGCTTTTCCACTCTGATTCTTTGAGAGGAACTTGCGCGCACTCCTTGCGCTCAACATTCAACAACTTCCCAAGTGTTGAATCCTTCTGACTCTGCGCACTCCTGCAGCAACAGTCTTTGATTTCCTTTGCTCAGATTCACAAATGAGACTTCTTCTTCAGCCTACACACTCCTTGCACGACTTCAACAACCCAAATCCACTTCTGGGTGAGTGAGAACAAAAGTTAAACTTCCTGAGCCTTCATCAATGCACTCCTTGCGGATGAATTTTGACTGCACACCTTGCAGAAATCTCCTAGCTCAGATAGAGAAACAATTGAACCTCACTCTCCTTCTCTTTTAGACTTCAGTTTGAAACATGAAATCACATGCACAACATATACGAAGCAAATGTATAACAATAAAGAAAACATTCATGAGCATAGCATCAATACACAGAGAAAACAACACAAACCATGAGTTTGAATCAAAGCTTCTCTCTGTTAATTCAAATGCCTGTACATGGGTGTTCTTTGTACACTATTCTCTTCTTGCTTTGCTTGCTCATACTAATGTTACAATGATACAATGAGGGTGTCTATATCCCGTTTCCCTCTCGGACTCTAAACTATCAAATCTAGACTTAAAATCCTATCTACCAGCATTAACTAGATCAAATGCCTCCTATCTACCAAAGGATGAGAGATTAAAGGCTCAAGGTCCAATACAATATACAAATGCGCCTTCATAAATGGTTCATTAAAGACTTGCGCTACAATCCCAAAGCACTTCAAAAATTCGGGTTTGTTTATCCAGCTGATCTCCGCTTAATGTGTTGGCTCGCTTGATGAGTTGGCGATGCTCCTGCATCAGTCTCCTTATGGAGCATTGTCCTCTTGGAATCCATGATCAAGAAGACTCCGAGGATAGATTTTACATCTCTGAGGAAACCTCGTTAAAAAATGAAACAGAGGTATATGAGCATGATTGTCTGATTTAAAGCTCGTTAAAAAATGAAACCAAACTTGAGCATTGTTCTTGTTTTTGTGTCAAGCTCGTTAAAAAATGAAATAGTTTTCCCCTTATATGTTTGAGTCAATTCCTTCATCTAGTATTTGAAGTTTCATTTCCTCTTTCTTTGTCGTTGGATGAAACGAAGCTTGGGGGCAATACTTTCAGCCTCTAGACTTCATGCTGAAGTAGAGCCGCTAGTTTCTTAAGTTGGGGGCTAAGTACCAACCATCTATGTGTTATGTGTTGGGAAGTCCAAGCATAGTTTTCTATGGTTCAAGATTGTGTAAAAATGAAACCACTTACCTCAAGCATAGTTTCTTTTGTAAAAATGTGATCACCCAGTTATGCAAAACTCTGTAAAAAACCAATATTAACAAAAAACAAGGAAGAAAAGGATGATCTTGAACAACCCGACTTCCCATAAAGCTTCACCAAAGTTGAATAAGGGGAATGAAACCTCGATGAATGAACACCTCTAGATTGGATGAATGCTAAAATAAAGACAAGATTTCAATATATCAAATGATGATCGACCTAAAATGGCATGAGTAAACCACCACTGGTCAGAAAAGCAAATAGTCGACATAGTCAACTTACTAAAAGAATACCAATATTTATTCACCTAACACTACAAATATTTAAAAGGACTTGTAGAAGAAATGGGAGAAATGAAAATCGAACTCATCCCTGGAAAAAATCCAATTAAAAGATGACCCTATAAATTATCACACAAATATAAGTTGATCATCCATAAATAAATTGAAGGAATGTTAGCAATGGACATCATATATCCAATCAAAAAAGCAGAATGGGCAAGTCCTATGGTGGTCCAGCCAAAGAAGCACGACCCTAAGAAGTTAAGAATCTACATCGACTTCCAAGGACTCAACAAATTGACTCTGATGGATCTATTCCCTGCCTCGTTCACCGATGAAATAATCAATGAAGTTGCAGGTCATGAATGTTATTCATTCACATACAAGTTTTCAGTATACAACAAAGTTCCTATAGATAAATAATACCAACCAAAGACGACATTTGTATCTAAATTTTGCTCCTTTGCTTATAAAGTAATGTCATTTTAGATAAAGAATGTCCCAGCAGTATTTTCAAGAATAGTGGTAAAATATTTCCAAGAATACATCTACAAGACAATTGTTGTCTATTTCAATGACTAGAATATATACAACCTATTTAAAAATCATATACAATGGCTCATATTAATTCGTGAACGGTGCATACAAATCCAATTGTCTTTCAATATTAATAAATGCATCTTTTCCACCCAAAATGGCATTCTCCTAGGAAATGTGGTCTGCAAAGATGGTTTAAAAGTTGGCATGGTGAAAATCAAAATCATCCTCGACTTGAAACCACCTGTAAATTAGAAACAAATTAAAATCTTCCTCGGGCATACTGGGTATTATAGAAAATTTATACACCACTATTCAGATATTACTCTTCTGATGGATGAGCTACTTCGAAAATCAATTGAGTTCAAATGGAGCCAATACTACTAAGATTCCTTCGAATTCTTAAAGAAAAAACTGGTCGAAGCTCCTATATTAAAATTCCTCGACTGGTCAAGAAACTTTCATGTAGATGTTGATGCTTCAAATGTTGTTGTAGGGTCAGTTCTCACACAACTATACATGTAGATTTTAACCTTGTACAATATTTTACTGCAAATAGATTCTCAATAAAAGAACATAAAATATACAATGGAAAATACACACATTACGTAGATATTCTTCCCTTGGAAACCCAAAGCAGGAAAACCGACATTTTCTATATTCATTCATTGTGATACATTGTTTACAATACAATATACATATAGGAGCCAACGACATCCAAAACTCTAACCCAATGACATGAATTAGTCAGCAACCCTAATTCCTTAACCGGAAATAGAAAACCATCGGCAAAAACCATGAGCTGAAAAACCACCCAACTATGGACATGCAAAATGAGGTGACACAAAAAACGAGGCAAAAATGTGACATGTTTCTTGAGGAAAAAATCATTTCTCAGAGGTGCTGCCCCAAACCCCCTCGGAGGGGGCCCTATCGCCCCCCTACAATCCCCCATGTGCCCAGTGAAATGTATCATATTATAGGGCTAATCATGCAAATAATATAACACATACCCAACAATACGATAACACAATCGACCACCCTAATGCTTATGCTATTCGAAAGATAAATAAATAAGAAAGGAATTATTCGACCACAGAAAGGGAAGCCTTGTCGTGCAAATAATATAACACATACACAACATTCTCCCACTTGTTTTCTTTGCATACAGGGGGTTACAATGTTACATAGTCAACAATCCAGGGAAGTAATGCCCATGGATCCTCTACACCAAGAGAACTTCTTAGTGCTCACAAATTTTGTTAATGAATCTACAACATTATTCAAAGTGTCCACCTTCATCAACACCACTTTCTTTTCTTCAACAATGTCTCTCACAAGTGATATTGAATATCAATATGTTTTGTCTTTGAATGATAAGCTAGGTTCTTCGCCATAAAATTGCATTATGCCTGTCACAATCTATCCTTACAACTTGTTGTACCAACCCTATACCTAAACACAATCTTTGTAACCATATTTATTCCTTACTTGCATGAGTGGCTGCCATGTATTCAACTTCTGTAGTTGAAAGTCTCACTACAGCCTGTCTTTTTCCCATCCAACTGATTGCTCCTCCAAATATGTTAAACACATACCCGCTTGTAGATCTCCTACAATCTAGATCTCCAGCCCAGTCTGTATCCAAAAATCCATGTATTTACAACACTCTGTCCAATCCTGGTCTTCCTTGGTAGCACAATCGATAGCTAGAAGTGCCACGCAAATACCTGAAAACCCTTTTTACTGTTGTCCAATCCTCCTTCCTTGGTTTTGACACATACCTTCTCAAAATTCCCACTACATGTGCAATGTCTGATCTAGTACAAACCATTGCATACATCAAACTTCCGACTACACTCACATATGGAACATGAGACATGTCCTCCTCTTCTTCTTGTGTCTTGGGACACTGATTTGCAGATAACTTTAAACCAACAAGAATAGGGACCTTGATCGTTTTACATTCCTGCATATTAAACATATGCAATATTGTCTTGACATATTTTCTCTTATTTAACGAGAGTTTCATCTTTTTCCAATCTCTTTTAACTTCCATGCCGAAAATGAAATTTGCAGCATCAAGATCCTTCATGACAAATTTAGAGGACCACTAAGTTTTCACATCTTGAATAATCTCCTTTTTGTTTCCTATCAGCAACATGTCATCCACATACAAGACCAAATAAATCAAATGATCACCAATTAATTTAAAATAAAAACAGTGATCCTCTTTGCTTCTTGCGAAGCCAAGTCCCATCATACAAGTATCAATTTTTTTATACCACATCCTTGGTGATTGTTTTAAACCATACATGGACTTTTTCATCTTTCATACCATCTCTTTCTTTCCCTTCATAGAAAAGCCTTATGGATGCTTCATATATATTTCTTCTTCCAGATCCCCATGTAGGAATGTTGTCTTCACATCCATCTGTTCTACTTCAAAATAAAATGCAGTAGCAACAGATAACAAAAATATTATAGAATTTAACTTGGAAAGAGGAGAAAAAGTCTCACCAAAATCAATTCCCTCAACCTAGGAATAACCCTTTGCTACTAACCGAGCTTTGTATTTCTCCACTTTGCCTTATGCATTTAGCTTATTTTTAAATACCAATTTTTTTCCAATGGGATTTCTTCCAGTCAAAAACTCCACTAGATCTCAAGCCTCATTCTTATCCAAGGCTGACATTTCTTCATCCATGGCCTTTCTTCATAGTTTTCCATCCCCTGAATCCACTGCCTCCCTGACAGTTCTAGAATCATCATCAGTAATATACAAAGAAAAATTTGAATGGAAATCAGACGGAGTATACCTTTCTGGTAGCCTTCTTTCTTGAACCGATCTCCTCAATACTAGAGTATGGGGATATTCTTCTTCCATTTCTTCTATAGAGTCTGATGCATCATACTTTAAATCAAACTCTATTTTCTTTGGTTCTTCCTTACTTGGTAGGACTTCCTATTTAACAACATCCTTCATTTCTCTAAATACCACATCTCGGCTACACACAACCTTCTTAGTTTTTGGGTTCCAAATATTATAACCTTTGAGACCATCTTATACCCAATAAAGATACATTTTTCATCCTTCTTATCTAGCTTACTCCTATTTTCCTTTGGAATATGAACATAGGCCTCGTAGCCAAATACCTTGAGATGTGTGAGAGAAGGTTTCTTACTAGTCCATACCTCTTGTGGAGTCTTGTCATCCAATGCTGATGAGGGTGACCTATTGACCAGGTAGCATGCAGTACCCACTGCCTCTGCCCATAATTATTTCCCTAACCCGACACCATTTTGCATGCACCTTTATTTTTCCATCAACGTCCTACTCATCCTTTTTGAAAATCCATTCTATTGAGGTGTATATGGAGTAGTATTCTTCCTTTCTATATCACACTTCTTAAAGAATTATTAAAATTCATTCCTGTGGAACTCTCCGCCATTAGTTGTCCTCGACACCATAATTCTTTTCTCTATTTGATTCTCAAAAAAATACTTAAACTCTTTAAACCTGTCAAAGACTTCAGATTTATTCCTGAGGAAATATATCCAAGTATTCCTCAAGAAGTCATCTATAAATGAGACATAGTACACAGATTTTTCCAATGATGGAACCAACACAGGTCCAAACACATCACTATGAACTAGCTGTAAATTTCCTTCTGCACTCATTGCACCAGAGGGGAATCTTACCTGATTCTTCTTTTCATATACATAATGTTCATAGAAATAAAAATCTAGAGAGAAGTTAGAAATACCTTCAACCATACCTTTATCATGCAGTAGTCGAAGACCCTTCTCTCTGATATGCCACAGTATTTGATGCCACAACATAACTTTTTCTCTAGAGATAGTAGGATTTCTTTCTTCTTCAACTTCAATATCAGGAACAATGGAACTATTAAACCCTTCACTAATAATGCTTCCTTGAATCTTATACATAGTTTCAAACCAAACTCCCTTCAACAACACCATTGCTCCTTGAACCATCCTGCATGTTTCCTTTTCAAATATTGTTTTTACCCTTGCATCATCCATTTTTCTTACAGAAATCAAATTTCTGGCCAATCCTGGGATGTGAACAATACCAAGTAGTGTTATAATCCTTCCATATATGAGCCTCAACTTGACTTTTCCTCAACCTATGATTCTGGTTATTGAGTCGTCACCTACGAAAACATTACCTCCATCATACCTTTCATATTCACAGAACCACTCCCTGTGGGGATTCATATGAAAGGATGCACCTAAGTTAACCAAACATGCCTCATGATCTACATGTGTTCTGGAAGAAGCCAAGTACACATCCTCTCCTTCTTCCTTGGAGGTATTTTCTTTTGTAGAAGGAGATTCTTTAGATCCCTTCTTTTTCTCAACTATGGATCTACACTACTTCTTGTAGTGCCCTTCTTTTCTACATCTCAAACATACCTTTACAAACTTTCCGGGAGACTTAGATCTTCCCTGAGACTCAGATCTCCTACTTGAGGACTTAGATCTATTTCTTTCCTGGGAGCGTCCTCTTACAAATAATGCATGTGTGCTATGTCCTTCCATGTTCTTTTGTCTCATCTCCTCTGACAACAAGAATGAGACCACTTCATTAAACTTCAAGGCAGTTGTATTACTACCTATGGCCACAACTAGACTATCCCATGAGTCCGGTAAAGAGCACAATAAAATGATACACTTGTCTTCATCTAAAATTTTAATCTCAACAGATACTAACTAACTTATCACAATATTGAAGGCATTCAAATTCGTTGCCACTAAGTCTTAATCTCTCATCCTCAAGTTATACAACCTCTTTCTCGGGAATAATTTATTTACTAGGGACTTAGACTGATACAACTTCCCCAAATTATCCCATAAATCTTTGGTTGTAGCTTCCTATGACACATTTAGTAACACATGATTTGAGAGACACAGTCGGATTATGCTCTTCGCATTCCAATTCAACTTTTTCCAATCGTCTATTGAAGTTCTTATAGGTGCAGTACCTGGATCCACCACGATCCACTGATCTCTATCCACCAACAGATCTTCCATATTGAGCTTCCATAGCTCAAAACGTTTCCCATTAAACTTCTCGATCTCCATTTTCGAACTGCTCGCCATTTATTTTCACTTGAAAAATCAATACCATGGATCTTCCACTGTAACAAGGCTTATCACAGTCCCGATACAAACCCTTGACAACAAAGGCATCCCCTTGAAGCCAATAATTGCTCTGATACCAAATGTATATTTTAAACTTGTACAATATTTTACTGCAAATAGATTCTCAATAAAAGAATAGAAAATATACAATGGCAAATACACACATTACACAGAGATTTTTCCCCTGGAAACCCAAACTTGGAAAACCAACATATTTTGTATTCATTCATTGTGATACATTATTTACAATACAATATACATATAGGAGCCAATGGAATCCAAAACCATAACCCAATGACCTGGATTAGTCAACAACACTAATTCCTTATCCAAAAATAGAAAACCATCGACAAAAAACCATGTACTGAAAAACCTCCCAACAATGGACAAAAATCAAGGTGACACGAAAAATAAGGAAAAAATGTGACACATTTCCCGAGGAAAATAAAATTTCTCAAGGGTGCTACCCTCGAACCCCCTGCAACCCTCACGCATGCTCAACGCAACGTAGTAGACACTAAAGCTAGTTGTGCAAAGAATATAACACATACCCAATAATATGATGACACAGTCGACCACCCTAATTCTTATGCTATTTGGAAGCTAAATAAAGCATAAAGGAATTATTCGACCACGGAAAGGGAAGCCTTATCGATGATATTTGCATTGCAAAAATTATGACGTTATTTACTTGTGAACCCATTCACATTTTTTATAGATCACCAGGCACTAAATTATCTAGTGAATAAACATGTACATCAAGGAAATATCTATAGTTGGTTATTTTTATTCCAAGAATTTGAATTCAATATAATCATACGACCAAGAAAAAAGAACATAAGGCCCGACCACATGTCCCGACTGGAGACAGGGGAGGACCCGACTGACATAGAGGATGACCTTCCAGACACACATCTATTTCAAGTCAAAGTAGCCCCAAAAGATTTGAAAGAAATAGAAAATTTCTTGGAAGAGGGGAAGGCACTCGAAGATATCCTAGGAAATAAAAAGAAAGTGCTATCTCTAAGAGAAATGCCATTCACCATCATAAATGGGTACCTATATAAAATGGGACTCAACGATTTCTTGAGGAGATGTTCTTTAGAACATGAACGAGAAGAAATCATCAACGAAACACGTGTGGGACCAGCTGGGGGCCACTTCCATACTAACACAATGGACTGAAAGATACTTCAGGTGCGTCTGTGGTGGTCGAATCTACACAAAGACTATCAGGAATGGGTTAAAAATGTGACAGTTGCCAAAGAATGGGTCGATCATTGTGGAAAAAAGAAATTTCATAACAACCAGTGAAATATAGGCCATCAACTTTGTTGGTCCATTTCCCCAAAGAGCAATAAGAACATGCACTAAATATATTATTACTGTAGTCGAATATGTGACCAAGTGGATAGAAGCGAAACCAGTCGAAACAAGTACTAAAGAAGTCACAACAAAATTTATCTATGAGAACATAATAATAATATTTGGATTTCCGCTAACACTAATCATTGATCAAGGGACAAATTTTGTAAATGCGGCGATCAAAATCCTTATAAATAAATTTCTCATTGATCACAAAAGAAGAACTACATACCATCCTCAAGTAAATGGTATTATTGAATCATTTGATAAAACGCTACACAAAGGACTCACTAAAATCCATGGCATCGACAAGAAAGATTGGGACAACAAAATTTTGGCAACTATATGGGCATATAGATCTGCATATAAGGGATTGACTGGACATACCCCCTTTAAATTAGTCTATAGATAAGAAACGATGATCCCACTTCACTACTGGGCCAACATAGACAGGGTAGCAACTGTCACCAAATTCAACCAAGGCATAAGCTTGAATGAATGACTTTATCAATTGAATAAGATAGAAGAAGTAATATTAATAGCAATTCTCCACCAAGAAGTACTAAAGCAACAAAAAAAATCATGGCATGATTGACATCTAAAGAAGAAGGAGATGAAAAATGGAGACTTGGTTCTATTATATGACAGTTGAATCAAAGGAAAACCCATGAAATTAGAAATAACATGGCTTGGTCCATATATTATAGAAGCTATTCAACCAACAGGAGTGGTTCAACTACAAAATTTGTTGTGACATCCATTTAAAAAACTGATTAATGGAGCCCGATTAAAAAAATATAATACATAAGAATGATGAACCCTGTTGGAAAATTTTGCAGAAAATAATGCCAACAGGGACCAACCAGAACCAGGAATTCGTATGTAACAGTCTGGTCGAAATAGAAAAATGTAGATTAATAAGACTAATAAGAAAATAAATTACTCTTACATTAATAAACTAAATTCAGTTATAAATAAATCAGGTATAAAAAATCGCTATGAGAAAAATCAAGCATTAAAGAAGTCTCAAAGCCTTGAAGAAAAGTAAAGAAAAAGAAGAATAGAGTGAGAAAGAATCTCATGGTCGAGTCACATATCTGTAGGGGAAATTAGATGAAGACGACATTGACACATGACCGCATCTCCATACTTGCGACAAATGCTCATGAAGCGACTGTCGATTGATCAAGGAAGATCTCAATCACGCAAGTGAGGTTCAAGTGAGTGAAGCCATCATACAAATAAGGAAAAGGAGTGGAGTAATTATCAAGACCAACGATGAAGAAGAACTGACAATAGGAAACCTAATATTACAAAATCAACAGTCGATCGACTCATGTATTGACCAAGAATAAACAGAGGAGACTTAGTCAATCGGGCACAAGGAAAAACTGACCACAAAAATTCCAACTCTAGAAAGGACAACACGCTTAAACCACGACAAGAAAGGATTGATAAAAATGATAGAAACATTAATGATCGACACAATGTAGAAGATCATTGCACATCCACTAATATAACTACGGATTGACCTAATGCATATGAGAATCAATTCAAAACTTCCATAGTTAATGCTAGAAAAGACTCGCATGTGTTCCAACTAGGCACTACCCTAGACATCCCCTCATACAAGTAGACCAGTCCATCAACAGTTATGATGGAGGCATAAGATTCTATGGAACAACTGGCCACATTTAATCTGAATTTATCGCTCAACTATAAATCTAGAAGACACCTACAAATTCATGTCATTATTATTCTCTCCCCCACAGTGGAGCATAGAGTCGACTGAGCACACGAGCGAACTCGCAATTTCACCAGAATTGTCAAATACGGACAAAATCAATTCAAATATGCCAAGAATGAGCGGTAAACCCTCTAATACAGTGGAATAACCAATATCAAGAAAAGGGTTCAACAAAACGACCGCAACACCGCTACAAATTTGGATGTAGAACATATGACAATCGTGATTAGAGGAAATGGACTGGAGAAAACAATGGAAAAACTTCACCAAATGGGGGATGGAGTATGGTTGTTGGAAGACCGAAACAAAATTCCTAGAAAATTCAAGAATCATACACCTCTTAGGAGCACCACAGGTCGCCGACTTTGGTCATTGGAAGGAAGAAGCAGCTGAGTTCATATTCATTCGGTACCATGAAGGATATGTCTGGTTGGAAGAACCAATAGCAATCATAGGGGGCCTTATACACATAATCAAGAGCATTCCAAAGACAGGGTTCAACATACCAAAAACCACCAATGTAAATGAGTGGATGCAATTTCTAACTAGGACAACAACAACCAAGAACTCAAAGAGCATCTTCGTCAACAAAATATTAGATATGTGCGCCAGATGGACTGTGATAATCATATCTTTCTGTTTCACACCAATAAGTCAGGTGTCTAACATAAATATGACTATGATCACATCAATCAACCAATTATTTCAAAAATCGAAGGTCTTCAACTAGGCAAAGTACTTAGCTGACATGATCTGAACAAACTGCAAGGAACTCTAGGAAGTAGGTAAGGCAATTAAATTCCCCTCTTAATTAATTTGGATCGCAATGGAACAATATAGCCCAATCAGTGACCTAGTATTTACAATCATAAAAGTACCATCAATGGGAAAATACTGAATCTTTAAAGAAGAAGATGTTGGTGCCTCTAGAGCGATTCCTGCGCAATAAATGTTTTGGCTATGGATTGTAAATTTAAAGAACACCTCACATAAATGACAAGTTTAACAAGCAATGTGTCAGGGCTTACCAACGCCTTTCCATATCCAATTGGAAATTGAGTGCACCAAACTTTAGTGTGGAGTGGAGTCATCCCCAAAACCTAAGGAATTACACTACCAGCCGACTATGGAGGAAATTTTTGAGGAATTAGAAAGACATATGGGAAAGGATCTGGAAATAACCCCTGAAATCATTCAGTCAGGCTTGTCAATAGTGCTTCCCCTCACTGATGTAGAGAGGGAAGAGGAAAAAGAAGCAAATTTATACATTGTCCCTTTTGTGGAAGATCTAAAAAAACCAACAACGACTCTTCCAAGGACTTCCCCAACAAAAAGAAAGATAGTAGAAGAAAGAGACAAAGGGGAAAAGGTGATTGAAGTCAAATAAATTTCATTCAACACATAACAAATTTGGAGGGAAACTTTCCAATCTAAGGAAGGAATTAACTTTGAAAACCCAGTAATCCAAGGCAAGTTGGTTACTATAACAAGTAAAATTGCCGAAAAAAATAATCAATTAGACAGGTAGACCCGACGAAAGGAAGCTACCATGAAATTTGTTTTAGGTTCATGAGTTGGCCCAACAATAAAGGAGGCCATAGAAAAAAGAAAAAAGAAAAAAGAACAGGTTAAGAAAATCAAATCTACAATTCAACAAATTGAAACAAGGGGGGAAGAAGAAGCAAAAGATCCTTGACAACTAGGAGACCACTGTGACCCCGACATAGACCATGAAGATGCATACAAAATTAGAATTCATATGAAAGCCAACACCAAGCAATAAAAGGACGACTAGCACAATAGTTGACCTAACAAGAGAATCTCCACCAGTTGATCCAGTACTGGTAGTCGAGGAACGACTGGAGAAAAAGAAGAAAATAAAACTTATCATAGAACATTCTTCAGAAGAAATAGGGTCAGATCAACCATCCACGTCAATCGATGAAGATATCGCAATTGACAACCTAGAGAAGCATGGGTCGGTTCTGGAAGTAACGACATAGTCGGCTCATCCATTTGAAAGTGTATAGCATCATATCAGGCCCCAGGAATTCAGCACTCAGGATGGTAATAATCATGAATGAGAGCCAGTAGAGACAATGTTCGGCATTTCCACAGAAGCAGAATAAGTGAAACAACAAGATAACCTAGAAGAACAACAACAAAGTCAGGAACCTAGAGAGGAATCATTTTCAGAAAAACCCCCGACTAAGGATATAGAACAAGGATTGAAGCAGGATCAACAACCTCCTTTGAAAAAAGAAACACAATAGACATGACAAGAGGTAAAGAGGTGGGGAAAATTTATTAAGGAAGCAATTCAGGTGTCAAAAATAAAGGAGGATCAAAGGAAAATACTACAAGAATGCAAAGAGTAAGTCAAGAAGCATTTAGGGTTGGAGTAGCTACCAGAAAATGAGAGCCCCATGGAAATTTTTAAAGACTTGGTCGAAACGTTGGTAAGATCTAACACTAAAAGACAACAGGAAGTCGATCTTCTTTGATAGGAAAAGGAGATCTTAGAGCAACAACACAGGCTAGCGATCAATGTGAATTAGAAACTATAGGAGCAGACAAACACCATCCTAACCGAAGAATACGCTAAGTTAAAAGAAGTCAGGAAAACCTGGACAACACCATCAAGCATGCAGTAAGCCTTAATTTGGTGGTGAATAATTGGCCTTCATACTTTACAGCTACATATAACAAGCTTAGCGAAAAAAATGCCATGGTAGAAAGTGTAGAAAGAATCAGAAACACCACAACCAACATAAAGATAAAGGATGCCCTAACAAACCAGCTAGCTATGGACAAAGTATTGGAAACACAATTGGCACAACAGGAGAAAGAATGGAAAAGGGAAGGCCATAAAGCACAGACAAAGATTGATAGTGCATTCCATCGACTTGACCAAGTTAGAAACAAGATTCAACAAGCAGAACAACAAGTCAACCTGGAATTGACCATAGTGAAGGAGGCAAAGATATCATAAAACATGAATTGCCTACGACAAATGAAGATACTTGGTCTGGAAGCACAACAATCAATCAGTGCATGGCATGACTTCATTCAGCACCTACAACAAGTGGCACCCAACATACTCTAGACAACATTTGAAGCCAACCCACGGAGCGGAATAGAAGAAGCAGTCGAGTCGATCAACAACCCCTGAAAAATGCTAGCAGGACATTCAGATATAGTTACATAACTTCTCCAAGCACCAGACAATTC
>JZKD02S0485162.1:253451-279090 GCA_000966675.3 Picea glauca | reverse complement strand
TTTGTCGAATAGAACTGATAGTCGACTTCCAAAGTCGAAAGTATAATTCCGTCGAAGTCCCGACTAACCTACCGACCCAAGAAGTTAAGTAGTTATAACTTCCTGGTAAAAGAATATGTAAGTATAAATACACAATCATGTATCATAGAAAGTGTTTATGTTGTGTTGCATTGACTTATCTATATATAATAAAGTGTTGTTCTCTTAGCTTCCACTACTTTGTGTATGTATTTGTCTATATGTATGAGTATGTGATTTTATGCTTGCTTATGTAATGGATTACTAGTAACAATCCTCTACTTTTCCCTAGATTACAACAATCATGATGTAGTCTTTTTCCTTCTTTACTCATTTTAGAGTGTTAAATGATTCGCAATTGCTCAATGTAAAAAACAACACAACAATGTAGGGTGTTGGGTACCACTGATTTTGAACCCTGTTGATGGGAGAAATTGACCATCCATCAACTGGAAGAGTGGATCCGGTCCGGGGTTGTCTAAATAACCCAATCCGTTTGGGATAACCCACCCTGACGGGTTTAGAGGCTCCATTAGCCTATCTAAGTCCTAGAAAAACAAAAGAAAAATACTCTAAACGAACTAATCTAAATAAAAATAACAATTAAAACAAAACTAATAAACAAATCTGAACTACTAATATATACAATTTACTATCTAATACTATAATAACTCTACGAAATTAAACATTTAACTATCAACAGAATTAAATCTTCAATACAAATGTACAATATTCACAAATTACAGATTTAGATGAAAACATGCAAAAATCATTTGTAAATTGTCCTTAGACAGCAAAACTATTGTTTTTTATTTTTATAATTATATGAGAAAAGAAATAAAATAAAAACCATCTAAGCTAAGAAACTAAAATAATAATTCTAACTAGGAACCTAAACTATATATATATATATATATATATATATATATATATATATATATATATATATATATATATAGCTAAACTACTTAAATTATACCAACAAATTAACTATTAAACAAAATATAGTAAACTGACCTGAAGTAACGCTTCAGGTTTGTCCTGTGTATGATGGTCGATTTAGCTGTTTGGTGGGAGGAAACCTGCACCAGATTCTCCATGAGCTTCTCGTAAATGAAATCCATTGTGCTCTTCAAATATAAATAATAGGACAAACAAGACATAAAAATTACAACAATCTTATAATTTACAAATCATCGTAGCTAGATAAATCTGTGTGCAAAGACTTGTACAAAGTGATTCATTTAACGAAAAAGGTAAAATTGTAATTCATTAAACTAAGGAAAACTAATTGTTGTATTTTAAAATAAGAGAGCTCAGACATGGACAGCATATAAATCAAATCACATCAACATGCAAAGAATTATGATAACTAAAGTAGTCGATAATTAATTGCAAACTGATATGCAGAAAACTTGAAACAAAAGTTTGATATATTGAAAGCGAAAGCTGTTACAAGACATCAACTTTCATCTCAGTCTGAATCATAAATCCATAGTCTGGTTCTCCCCACAGTGATCATGGTTTATTACAAAAAATCGACAAGTATTTAAAGGCTTCCCACAGGGTAAAACATCCCTGTGGGAATTATCAAAACAGTTTACAAAAATCTGAGGATAATATCCCAAATCTCTATTTCTTACTCAAGCTAACAACCTAACACAAAACCATATCCAAAGTATCTCCTAAACTGCCATAGCATGCCCATTTGATCATTGTAATTCGTATGCACCTAAAAGAAGACAAAAATAGACAAGTTTAGAGGATATTTTATTGATAAAATTGACAAAAATCTAATTTTTAAGACTAGCTATAGAATCTTGCGATTTTGTAGCTGGTCTAAATTGAACACAGAATCGTTTCGAAATCAATTCAAATCTTAAAGAATATATTCAAACTATTGAACAATATTTGATTTCTAATTAGAAACCAAAAGAATCATTCAAATCGAAACTTGTATGCAAATTGAAACAAACTAAATCGTAGTCAACCAAATGATAACAGAGATGCATGCACTCTGTTCAATTTGTTATCACCAATTTGGGGTAAACAGAATCGCATTAGATAATTCGACAACAATGAAATGATTTTCATGAACCAATTCCAATCGACACAAACTATAACCGGTTAACAAATTATTCATGCAATAGTTTATGTCGCTTCAGCCATCAACAAAATCACAGTCGAATCCAAATGAAATCAACATGATCATTTTTGAAATTAATAGAACTATATTAAACATATACAAATGATCATGCTAATCGTGGCATGTAGCAATCATTTGCAAATGAAATCAAATAGGAACGAATCGAAACAATTTGGGGTCGATACAATCATTATGAATCAACACAGCTCCACGATTTTGGCAAATAGATATTTTGCACAGGTCAAAAGTGGATGAGAATATTGATTCAATACAAAACAGAGTTGTTTCTGGTAAATCAAAGTCAACAGGGTTGTTTTGAGTCTATTGGGAACAAGCGAAACTAATCGAAATCAAACCAAATCGATTATCCTAAATCAGACGAACAAAATTGATTCAAAAAACAAACCAAACCGAATCAAAAACCAATCAATTGCTAAACTGGGCACAATAAAATCGCATAACCAAATCATAGCTACATTAGAGTTTAGTAATATGAATCTACTGTATAGGAAACATAATCATTTCAAATGTATTAAAATGAGCAGATCTAATTTGAAAGCAAAACCCAATCCGTTATATTAATTCAAACAAACTCACAAAGCGAAATTAATATTGAAATTCATACATGGACAATAAGAAACGGCTTTGATTATGAACTTGGAATTGACAAAGGCTATTGCGACCTCGACGTTCCTGAAGACAATTGAACCGGTGTTTTTTTTTTTCTTGTCGTTAGTCCGTAGCCTATCGTTCTCCTTTGCCAGCACTGTCACCTATTCTTCTAATGTTTTGATCTTTGATTGCAATAGGGGAACGTCGATGTAATAATTCTCTAGCCAAGCGTTACATTGGATACATGATGGTTGCTCGGGCTTTGATATCACAGGCGAGGGTTTGTTTACATCACCAGAGGTTTCATTATGCAGCTTGATTCCCACGTAGTTAGGGTTGTTTTTGAGGCAAGGGGGTAAATTAGAGACATAGTCATAGGGTTGCTCGGAGCATAGGCTATGGGAATAGGGGCACTCTTCAGCTAGGAAACTCACGATATCGGAGTCTGAGTCCTCACTCAACACTATGGGATTTCGGTCGATGTTTGGCTTAGGTTTATTCCGAGAAAGTCTCGATATCAATCGAGCATTTTTCTTACCCTTGCTGTCGACAGTAGGATTACCCTTGACTTTCTTACTCACAGGCTTCTTGACAGCCTCACTCTTGTCTGTTATGATGTCGGGTAGGTCGATGTCAAGGAAAACTGGGGGTTTGGCAGGAGGTAGAAGGATATGAAATGGCACGGGTGGCCCGACCATAGTCTCACTAACCACAACCTTGTTGATTTGGACAGACTCTAGATTAGCAAAGCCATTTCTGGATAGAAAGGCTTGCCAATTATCGCCATGAAGGTTTAAATGGTGGATGACGATGAGTCTAATCAAGTCATGATGAAACAAACTGCTATCAACCTTCTCGCATTTGAACCTCTTAGACATATTGTAAAGACTACGTAAGAAGTAATGCGGCATGTTCAAAGGATAGCCCATGAAATTCATCAATAACCGAAGGTGATACAAAAAAACCAAGCCATACCGACCTTCACAGATCACAAATTGTTTCACAATTACCAAAAGATCGTGCCACTTGGGTTTGAGGGTGGAAATAGGCATACCTTTATCACAGGAGACAACCTTCCTTGATACGAATAGTAATGACCACGACACCTCATCAACTTTGGAGTTTTTAAACCACCTTTAGCCCATGGCTGCTAGTCCTGTAGCAGAGCTTATGAATTCTTCATTGAATTCAAGTTGTATGTCACCTACTTTAGCCCTGCACCCATCAAAGGCGAGGGCGAATTGTTGGGCAACCGAACGGTTGAAACCCTCGAACCTCTGTACAAACACGAGCCAACCATTGTTTTCTAAATCCTTTCGAGCATTATCGAATAGTAACAGAGCTTGGTTACCATTTGGCTCTATGCGCACCATCGGTGCCATAGACAGGAGCACATGGTGAGTGAGGTGAATGGGTCAGGGTTTGAACACAGTATACGCAAGGGAAAAATGCTCACAGGCCTACCTGAAAACTAGCAAAGGTGAACTGGGATAGGGGGAAAACATTAATGATAGAACATGCGAAGGTGGTGGAGCTAGTTCAGCCCATGCACAATAGTCATATCCCATAGTACAACCATTGGCGCATATAACGTTCAAACCACTATGCATATGTTAAAAAACCATGCCATTCAATCAATGAAACCTTATGGTAAATCGACCAAACATTTGCGCAAGCAATAATATTAGCATAGTTTTAAAACCAAAGCAATAATTCAAAATCACACCAAGGGTCTGATCATATGAAACATGTGTTATGTGAAAATATTTATACCAAGGGTCTAACCACAATACCAATGTGTTTTCATGAAACCAATGATCAAAGAACATATAAATCAAATCACCAATGCATCACAAACTTGATCAAAAGAATATCATCATAGTCTTGTAAAACAAAGTCATATTAACAAATGAATAAGGATCTTGGAGTCTTGTCAATTGTATAACGATAAGTAGACTAGAAACGAAATGAGCATATAGACGAGAATGATCGCAACAATCCAGTGACGATTTTAATGTGACTTCGAAAACCAAGTTTTCATGCTTGCAGTGATGAAAACAAGAACAAAGGTAAGTGTGCAAATAGCACAAAAATAATAGTGTCATTTTATTCAAGGATTGCGACAAAAATCAAGGTTTGCGAAACACTGGTGTAGGCAGCTTATAAGGACAGTATGAGAATGTGAATTGGCTACTAGCAATGGAGACACACTGGTAGAAGCAGTTGTCTCTTCCAAAAAGAACAAATTCAGATTAGGATAATGAGAAAAATCCTAACTCAAAAATAACAGCCAAAAAAAATCGTGTAAACATCTTCATCAACCACATATTCCAGCAGTGTTTAAAGGATGAAAACTGATAATAGTCTTAAGACAAGTGAGCCACGATATTAAAGATAAAGTCTCCAATACTATTGACAGAGCCACTGCTGCCAGCAGGCATCCATAGCCTCAACAGGGTTTCCATTTAACCCACTCTGACATCCGTATACTGCCCAAAAGTTCGAGATTAGAATAAAGGACATTTTAAGGTTAAGAGGTTTCTTATTTGTAAATTTTCATATACCCGACATTGCTTCACTGCCAGCGGGCCTGTTCAGTACCCCAGCGAAGTTGTCTTGGCGCCATGCATGCATTTACCCGCTGCCAGTAGACCTTTTCAGCATCCCGACGGGTTTACAAGCACTTCCCACAGCTCTTTTAATGATTTATTTATTTTATTTTTTTGGACAATAAATAGTCGAGCAGGGTGACTCTGAAAATTATGATATTTTAACATATTTTTTACAGACCTCATTAGAATTTTTTAGAACTGTCCTTTATTAAGATCTAGAGATGTTTCATTTACAGAACCAACTTTCTAAGGCAGGGAGACATCTTCTGAGTCATTCCCTTAAGGAATAGGGACAGTGTAAAAAGATAATAGATGATCATGACAGGCTTCACTCAGAGATCGAAATCAGTCAACTTCTTTCAAACAACAAACTTTTTGCCAACGCAGATGTAAATTTCAGAAGTATACAACTGATGTTTATACAAAAAAAAATTTAGTAGTCATTTCAGTGAAGGAATTTTCTGTTTTCTTTGTCTGAATAGCTCAGTATACAGGTATGTGTATTTCCAAAAAAAATAAAAAATGATAAGCGCAAAGGAGAATTCAAAACCAAAACAGCAAAAGAAAAGCAAATAAAAGAAAAATATGTACATAATATACAAGTGTTTTCATTAAGCGAAGTATCTTTTCAGGGCTTGGCCATTCACCGGATAGGTGTCAGGCTGTCCTTCTAGATTCTGCAATCGGAAAGAGCTAGGACCCAACTTCTCAGCAATTAAAAATGGTCCAAGCCATAAGTTTTGAAATTTCGTGTGCTCTCCCTTTCCCTCATGCGGTTTGTCCCATTTTAAAATGAGGTCACCTACTTCGAAGTTCCTATCAGAGGCAGAGTTAGAATCGAGCCATCTTTTGACTACTAGTTGATGCTGATCTAACTTACATTTAGCTTGGGCTCTTACCTCTTCTATCTTCATCAAAGAATTAATTCGGTTTTCCAAAGGGGGGCAATCTTCTTCTTGTATTTTCTGTGATAGCTGAAGTGAGGGAAGAAGAATGTGTGGTGGCAGAATTGCTTCTCTGCCATAAATGAGAAAGAAGGGAGAGTTACCTACAGCAGTTTTTGGTGTTACCCTATCAGCCCAAATCGTGTTTAACAGTGCATTGTGCCAGTTTTTGTGATTTTCAGCCACCGTTCTCTTGATGATTTTAATCAGATTCTTATTTGTTGACTCTGCAATCCATTGCCCTGGGGTAATAGCTAGCAGAATACTTCAATTTAATTCCTTTTTCCAAAGTGAACTCGCTCATCTCAAGAGAGGAAAAGTAAGAAGAGTTATCGAATACTAAACAATCAGGGATACCAAAATGAGCGATAATATTCGAATTTAAAAAGGCAATTACCTAACTGGTATTCACAGTTATTAACGCAGCAACTTCAGACCACCTGGTGAAATAATTTGTGGTTGTTATGATAAACTTATGTTGTTGTGAGGATGGCGGGTTGATTGGACCTATGATATCAAGGCCCCACTGCTGAAAAGGAGAGTCTAATGAAACGGGCTGCAAAGGAAAGGTTGGTTTCTGTAACCGCCCTGATTCTTTTTGACAAATAATACACTTATGACACAAGGCATGGGCATCTCTAAAACATGTGGGCCAGTAATAATCGGCTCTCAAAACCTTATGGGTATTGGTGTCGCCACCAAAATGACCACCAGCTTCTCCTGCATGCAATTCTAGTAAGACCTTTTCTGCTTCGTCTTTCTCAAGACAGCGCATCAGTACACCATCAAAATTTTGACAAAACAGGATACCATAAGCCAAATGAAAGGAGGTAGACTTTAATCTCAACACTCTTCTTTTAGTTGGATCTAGGTGACAGGGGGCTGACCCATGTTCAAGACAAAATTTTATATCATCATACCAAGGACTGACAGAGTTTTGTGCACAGCAGATTGCATTTTGATCGTGTTGTCCTAGGTTTGACATATCGTTTTCTTCTTGTTGTCTTGTGGATGAGTCAGCAACTAACTTGCATAACCATTGGCCTCTCACTATTTGATCTGCGGTGATTTCTATGTTGTACTCCTGCAAGGAGGTAACCCAGTTATCCCTCTTTTCACCTAGTTCCTTCTGCACTAACAGGTTCCTGACGGCTGGGTAAGGGGCAATAACTTTCATCCTAGATTTCAAAAGATAAGACCGGAAATGCTTCACTGCTTTAAAAACAACGTAGGCTTGCTGATATACTGCTGGGTAATTAAGTTCAGCGCCTTTGAAAGCAGAGCTCATAAAGGCAATGGGTACTTCATTGTTTTCAGTGTTCTTTTGAGTTAGGACGGCGGCGTAGGAACGGTCAGAAGCAAAAGTGTAGAGCGTAAAGTCTTGCGAAAAGTTGGGGCTCATGAGAGAAGGAGCGTCTATTATGGCCTTCTTTATTGCATTAAAAGCTTGATTTTCTAAGGCTCCCCAATGATATTGGGAATCTTTCTTAATTAGGTTCTACAAAGGTCTGACCATTTCGGAGAAACTGAGGACGAATCTCCTCACAAAGTTAATCTGGCCTAAAAAAAGACTGCATAGATTTTTTGGATGTAGGAGGGGGAAGTTTTGAGATGACTTGAGTCCTTTCGGGGTTGATAATCATCCCTTTGCTCGACACAATAAATCCTAAGATTTTACCCTGTTTTACTACAAAGATGGATTTTTTAGGATTCAAGGAAATGTCGTATTTACGACATCGCTGTAGAACGGCTCTTGAATGAGCTAGATGATCAGTTTTGTTTTTATAAAATATAGTCACATCATCTAAGTAAACTACGACAGACTAATTGATTAAGCCCCAGAAAGCGATGTCCATCGCTCTTTGGAAAGTGGCCCCAGCATTAATCAATCCAAAGGGCATTTTTCGATAAGCGTAGGTGCCCCATGGAGTGCGGAAGGTAGTTTTAAGTTGGTCTGGAGGAGACATCAGGACTTGGTTGTATCCCGAGAAACCATCCAATAAGGATAGCCTCTCAGAACCAGATACCTGTTGGAGGATCTGTTCCATGGGTGGGACAGGATAGTTGTCTTTATCAGATGCTCTATTAAGGTTTCGGAAATGAACGCATAGTCGGATTTCCCCACTTTTCTTCCGAATAGGGACAAGGTTAAAAACCCATTGAGTGTGCCTAACAGGGAAAATAATCTTAGCATTTAGGAGTTTATTTAATTCTTTTTTGACGGTCGGTTCAAGCTTAGGGTGCATTTTTCTCAATTTCTGTTGGAAGGGTGAGGTTTGGGGTTTCATAGGAATGACATGTTGTATGATGTTAGGGTCAAAAGTTTTAAGGTCATCATATGTCCATGCAAAGACATCTTTAAATTATTTGAACAATTTAATAAATGCAACTTTTTCTTGCTCAGAACATCCTACCCCTAGATTAATGCACTGCGGATTGTCATTAGTTCCTAAGTTTATTTTTTCATATGATAATGAGGAACTATTGGTTTTACAGTTGACCGATTTTTTGAATTTATCTTGAAGATCGTAAAATTTCTCTAATCTAACTACAGATTTAGGGATCTAATTTACCATGTCCGATGAAGATTCAGGAGTTCTTGGATTTGGTATTACTGTGAAATCGTGCAAATTGTCATCGTGCGTGCATTCGTCTATCACCGCGCCTTGAAAAGTTTCCTCCATATACAGGAAGCTAATAATCTGCTGATCGTTGTCAAAATCTCTCCAGTCCATGATGTTGTCAGGAACGGATGGCCTAAACAACAGTTCGACAGAGAATTCATCTGGGGACAAGCCTTCTGCAGGAAAGAGTTTGGAAGCTACGTTATCTAATAGATCTACTTCAGAATTATTCAATCTAGGAATAGAATTTATATTGAAAGAAGAAAATTTATTCATTAAATTCCATACCTCGGATTGGTAGCTTCTAAGATGCGGAGACAGACAGTGGATAGAATCTCTTACCTATCTAACCACGATTTCGAAATCACCAAAGACAGTCAAGTTTTGAATGTTCACATCTAAAGATTTTCTGAGACCTTGCAGTAAAGCCTCATATTCTGTAGTGTTATTAGTACATTCAAATTCTAGCCTACATGTAATAAATGTTTTGTTACCTGCCAGATCGATAATAATGCAGCCTACACCAGCTCCTTCTTTAGACTTTGACCCATCAAAATAAAGAGACCAAATTTGATTTTTATCGGGTGCATGAGACTGTTGTGTGGAAGTTGTTGGCTGCATATATGCTACAATCTCAGACTGTTGTTCTGGATTGGTGATAGCTGAAGCCTCGACCATGAAATTGTCGAAAAAGGTATCCATCCCTTGTACTTTGGGTGAATCAGTAGTGGGTGTAAATGGTTCATTGAGATCGTTCAAATATGTGACCGTGAACTTAAGGTAGCGTTCATGATTTACCTTGATCTTGTTGGGCTTACTGTTCTCTGGAAGCCATAGGTGAGACCAGTCTGTCACAAAATAGCCGTGTAGCTACTCCGATCAGTCCCTGCTTAAAAATAGACCATACACTTCTGGAATATCCACAACAATAATATCAATAATTTGATGAACCTTGGGGTTAGACGATAATCTTATAAGCACATTTCTTAATTCACCTATAACTTTAACACTGGTTCTAACAAGTTGTATGATTTTTAAGGCGGATGGTTCAACTTTGGTGTTAATCTTCTGGAATACATACCATGGCATCACATTGGATGACGCTCCTGAGTCTACCATACAATTTTGCTCGTTTCTATTAAAGATTTCGAAAGTTAACAAAAATGGAGGTACATTTCTGCGAGTACTAAGGGTGGTAGTTTGTGGCTTTTTACTCGCAGTTCTAAAGCTACTTTATCTACATTTTTTACCTTATTTACATTATTTATAGGAAGGCTTCCTTTATCATGAGGATCAGGATTATTCTTTATGGAAGTCTTCTGAGGAACTTTGTTCTGAACAACCTTGTTTGAATTACCATTTTTACCATTCTCTGCGATGTTTTGCAACATTTTTTGTAACAAAGATGGAAATTATAGTAACTCATAAACAAAAATGTTAGCCCTTAACTTTTTAAGATCTTCAACTACATCATAATCTAAGTTGGGGTTCACATGACTCTATTTAGTCTCATCTGGTTTAGATTGCTTTGGAGGCGAAGTTGTAGTGTTTTTGGCAGAAGGTTTGTTTGTTGTCTTACTCCTAGTATTATAGGGATGGACTGTCTCGAAGTTAGCTTGAAAGATGCTATCCGAGAAGTTTCCAAAAATATTTGGAGAAGACTCCTCTTCTTGAACTGTCTCTTTTTCAACTACCTCCTCAGGAATCTTAGGAGGCATCAAGTTATCCTGGGCTTCTAGAATCGTTTGAAGGGCTTATTGCAGACTTTCTAGATTAAGGCCTTCGGTGGTTGGATTAGGTCAGTTGGTGGGAAAAAGCTTCTAGAATGGGGGTTTGTAAGGACCTTTGCTCAAAGAAGATTCTTCGGTCGTCCTTTTCAAGTCTATAACTTGATTTGATAGTTTTTGAACAACTTTAGTTAATTTTTCTAAATCATAGCTTTCAGGTTGTATTTTACTTTGAGTAGGTCTAGGGAGGATTTCGATCTTCTTTTTGGAAGATGACCTAGTTTATGTTTCATTGCTAGTAGAGTCTTTTAGACTAAGTATGTCTTTTTCAATCTGGCTGGCCTCCTCAAAGGCCTCTAACAATGTGGCTTTCTTAGATCGTTTGACCCAAATAGCTATACTTTGATGCAAGGCTTTAGTATAGTATGCTATTATAAGATTTTCAGCAGGCATGGAATCTGTAGGGATTTGGTTCTTTAGTGTTAAGAATCTTTGATTAAAGTCTTTAACTTTTTCTTTTGGGTTCATTCTTAAGTTAGAACTAGGACTTCCGGAGGCTTACCGTCTCCGAACTTTTACAAAAAGAATGACTCAAACGTTTCCCAAGACACGATGGTATGAGGTTGTTGGGCAAAGTACCATGTAGAGGCATTGCCCTCGAAAGTATAGGGGAACAACCTACAGACTACGTCTTCATGCTCGACATTGTGGAGTCTTATGACTAACATAAACTTTTTAATGTGATCTTCAACGATCTGTTTTGAGTCAAGGTCAAACTTGGGAATCCATTTCTCCGGATGTTTAGGTAAGGGATGTTGAGCTCTAGGTACATCTACGACATCCTAGTCGAGCCAAGGTCTAGCAGGATTGTTCCGGTTGGCCATTGGTGTAGTGGGTGTGGAAGGCTGAGAAGGGGAACTACCTTCGTGAGAAGAGTCTTCTCCAGAAGAAGAAGGGGATGATGGAGGTGGTGAAGGTGGTATTCCAGATCCTCCTGCAATGGGAGTGAGGGTTGGATCTATAGGGTTCACAGTGAGGTTAGTGCCTCTGAGTTGTTCTCTGATATCAGAGAAATCTAAAGGTTGGTCCAACGGTCGATTTGGTTTCCTCAAACGGGCTAAGTCACTATGTGTTCTTATGAGAGATTGGTGGACAATCTCTTGTATGTCACCACCTGTAGGATTTGGGGTTGCTGGCTCAACTGTGATTTATGGATCGTGGGTTGATATGGTTGCTGTTTTAGGGGGAATGTTATCGTTCGAATGAATTCTTGTCACTATAGGTGAGCGATTAGGTGGGGGATGATTCTTACAACCGCCTCGTGCCATTAATTAATTTCAGGCCCTCCTTCTAGTGCCATTTGTTGACGGGCGAAATTGACCGTTCGATAACTAGAAGAGTGGATGCGGTTCGGGGTTGTCTAAATAACCCAAGACATTTGGGATAACCCACCCTGATGGGTTTAGTGGTTCCATTAGCCGATCTAAGTCCTAGAAAAACAAAAGAAAACTACTCTAAACGAACTAATCTAAATAAAAATAACAATTAAAACAAAACTAATAAACAAATATGAACTACTAATATATACAATTTACTATCTAATACTATAATAACTCTACGAAATTAAACATTTAACTATCAACAGAATTAAATCTTAATTACAAATGTACAATATTCACAAATTACAAATTTAAATGAAAACCTGCAAAAATCATTTGTAAACTGTCCTTAGACAGCAAAACTATTGTTTTTTATTTTTATAATTTTATGAGAAAAGAAATAAAATAAAAACCATCTAAGCTAAGCAACTAAAATAATAATTCTAACTAACAACCTAAACTATATATATATCTAACTAAACTACTTAAATTATACTAACAAATTAACTATTAAACAAAATATAGCAAACTGACCTGAAGTAACGCTTCAGGTTTGTCCTGTGTATGATGGTCGATTTAGCTGTTTGGTGGGAGGAAACCCACACCAGATTCTCCATGAGCTTCTCATAAACGAAAGTTGTTGTTCTCTTCAAATATAAATAACAGGACAAACAAGACATAAAAATTACAACAATCTTATAATTTACAAATCGTCGCAACTAGATAAATCTGTGTGCAAAGACTTGTACAAAGTGATTCATTTAATGATAAAAGTAAACCTGTAATTCATTAAAGTGAGGCAATCTAATTGTTGTATTTTAAAATAAGATAGATCATACATGGACAACATATAAATCAAATCACATCAACATGCAAATAATTATGATAACTAAAGTAGTCGATAATTAATTGCAAACTGATATGCAGAAAACTTGAAACAAAAGTTTGATATATTGAAAGCGAAAGCTGTTACAAGACATCAACTTTCATCTCAGTCTGAATCATAAATCCATAGTCTGGTTCTCCCCACAGTGATCATGGTTTATTAAAAAAAATTGACAAGTATTTAAAGGCTTCCCACAGGGTAAAACATCCATGTGGGAATTATCAAAACAGTTTACAAAAATCTGAGGATAATATCCCAAATCTCTATTTCTTACTAAAGCTAACAACCTGACACAAAACCATATCCAAAGTATCTCCTAAACTGCCATATCATGCCCATTTGATCATTGTAATTCATATGCACCTGAAAGAAGACAAAAATAGATAAGTTTAGAGGATATTTTATTGATAAAATTGACAAAAATCTAATTTTTAAGACTAGCTACAGAATCTTGCGATTCTGTAGCTAGTCTAAATTGAACATAGAATCGTTTTGAAATCAATTCAAATCTTAAAGAATATATTCAAACTATTGAACAATATTTGATTGCTAATTAGAAACCAAAGGAATCATTCAAATCGAAACTTGTATGCAAATTGAAACAAACTAAATCATAGTCAACCGAATGATAACAGAGATGCATGCACTCTATTCAATTTGTTATCACCAATTTGGGGTAAATAGAATCGCATTAGATAATTCGACAGAAATGAAATGATTTTCATGAACCAATTCCAATCGACACAAACTGTAACCGGTTAAAAAATTATGCATGCAATAGTTTATGTCGCTTCAGCCATCAACAAAATCATGGTCGAATCCAAACAAAATCAACAGGATCGTTTTTGAAATTAATAGAACTATATTAAACATATACAAATGATCATGCTAATCGTGGCACATAGCAATCATTTCCAAATCAAATCAAACAGGAATGAATCGAAACAATTTGGGGTCGATACAATCGTTATGAATCAACACAGCTCCACGATTTTGGCAAATAGATCTTTTGCACAGGTCGAAAGTAGACGAGAATATTGATTCAATACAAAACAGATCCATTCCTGGTAAATCGAAGTCAACAGGGTTGTTTTGAGTCTACTGTGAACAAGAGAAACTAATCGAAATCAAACCAAATCGATTATCCTAAATCAGACGAATAGAATTGATTCAAAAAACAAACCAAACCGAATAAAAAACCAATCAATTGCTAAACTAGGCACAACAAAATCGCATAACCAAATCATAGCTACATTTGAGTTTAGTAAAATGAATCTACTGTACAGGAAACATAATCATTTCAAATGTATTAAAATGAGCAGAGCTAGTTTGAAAGCAAAACCCAATCCTTTATATTAATTCAAACAAACTCACAAATCGAAATTAATATTGAAATTCATACCTGGACAATAAGAAACGGCTTCGACTATGATAACTTGGAATTGACGAAGGCTGTTGCGGCCTCGATGTTCCCGAAGACAATTGAACTGGTGGTTTTTTGTTTCTTGTCATTAGTCTGTAGCCTATCGTTCTCTTTTGCAAGTATTGTCACCTGTTCTTCTAATGCTTTGATCTTTGATTGCAACAGGGGAACGTAGATGTAATAACGCTCTAGCCAAGCATTACATTGGATACATGACGGTTGCTCGGGCTTTGATATCACAGGTGAGGGTTTGTTTACATGACCAGGGGTTTCATTATGCAGCTTGATTCCTGAGTAGTTAGGGTTGTTTTTTAGGCAAGGGGGTAAATTAGAGACATAGTCATAGGGTTTCTCAGAGCATAGGCCATGGGAATAGGGGTAATCTTCAGCTAGGAAATGCTCGATATCAGAGTCCGAGTCCTCTCTCATCACTATGGGCTTTTGGTCGACGTTTGGCTTAGGTTTATTCCGGGCAAGTCTCAATATCAATCGATCATTTTTCTTACCCTTGTTGTCGACAGTAGGATTACCCTTGACTTTCTTACTCACAGGCTTCTTGACAGCCTCAGTCTTGTATGTTATGATGTTGGGTAGGTCGATGTTAGGGAAAACCGGGGGTTTGGCAGGAGGTAGAAGGATATGAAATGGCACGGGTGGCCTGACCATAGTCTCACTAACCACAGCCTTGTCGATTTGGACATAATCTGGATTAGCAAAGCCATTTCTGGATAGAAAGGCTTGCCAATTATCTCCATGAAGGTTTAAATGGTGGACGACGGTGAGTCTAAACAAGCTGTGATGAAACAAGCTGCTATCAGCCTTCTCACATTTGAACCTCTTAAACATCTTGTAAACACTATGCAAGAAGTAATGCAGCATGTTCAAAGGATAGCCCATGAAATTCATCAATAACCGGAGGTGATACAGAAAAACCAAGCCATACCGACCTTCACAGGTCACAAATTGTTTCACAATTACCAAAAGATCATGCCACTTGGGTTTGAGGGTGGAAATGGGCATACCTTTATCACAAGAGACAACCTTCCTTGATACGAATAGTAATGACCATGGCACCTCATCAACTTTGGATTTTTTAAACCACCTTTGGCCCATGGCTGCAAGTCCTGTAGCAGAGCTTATGAATTCTTCATTGAGTTGAAGCTATATGTCACCTACTTTAGCCCTGCACCCGTCAAAGGTGAGGGTGAATTGTTGGGCAACCAAAAGGTTGAAACCCTTGAACCTCTGTACAAACACGAGCCAACCACTGTTTTCTAAATCCTTTCGAGCATTATCGAATAGTAACAGAGCTTGGTTACCATTTGGCTCTATGCACACCACCGGTGCCATAGACAGGAGCACACAGTGAGCGAGGTGAACGGGCCAGGGTTTGAACATAGTATACGCAAGGGAAAAATGCTCACAGGCTTACTCGAAAACTAGCAAAGGTGAACCGGGATAGGGGGAAAACATTAATGAGAGAACGTGTGAAGGTGGTGGAGCTAGTTCAGCCCATGCACAATAGTCATATCCCATAGTACAACCGCTGATGCATATAATGTTCAAACCACTATGCATATGTTAAAAAACCATGCCATTCAATCAATGAAACCTTATGGTAAATCGACCAAACATTTGCGCAAGCAATAATATTAGCATAGTTTTAAAACAAAAGCAATAATTCGAAATCACACCAAGGGTCTGATCATATGAAACATGTGTTATGTGAAAAGATTTATACCAAGGGTCTAACCACAACACCAATGTGTTTTCATGAAACCAATGATCAAAGAACATATAAATCAAATCACCAATGCATCACAAACTCGATCAAAATAATATCATCACAGTCTTGTAAAACGAAGTCATATTAACAAATAAAAATGCCAAATGAATAAGGATCTTGGAGTCTTGTCAATTGTATAATGATAAGTAAATTGGAAATGCAATGAGCATATAGATGAGAATGATCACAACAATCCAGTGATGATTTTAATGTGACTTCGAAAACCAAGTTTTCATGCTTGCAGTCGTGAAAACAAGAACAAAGGTAAGTGTGCAAATAGTGCAAAAATAATAGTGTCGTTTTATTCAAGGATTGCGACGAAAATCAAGGTTTGCAAAACACTGGTGTAGGCAGATTATAAGGAAAGTATGAGAATGTGAATTGGCTACCAACACACCCCAAGGTGTTTCGACCTAAAAAAGTGCAATACTTGCACAATTACAGGTAACTTCTTTTCAATATGAGATGAAGAAGAAAATTATCCTTTTTACAATTTGTATCATTTCAACAAATTTTGTTAATGAAGATATCATATCATTTGAGTTTGAATTGATTTGATTGTTAACTTTCTTTAAATCATTACATTAAGGCATTCCATGCTTATTCCATGAACAACCTTTTTCCTTTTATACACCCACAAATAACAACATGTGCAGGTTGCTTCCACGATGTGAACTTGATTCATTCATTGAGCACCATTTGGTTAGATTCCATTCAAGGAAAAATCACTATTTCACATGGATATCCCTGCTACCAATTTTCTCAATGAAATTTCAATCCAATCTCATATACTAGGCACTAAATTATCTTCAAAATAGCTAACTAGCAGGGGTTGGATCCTCAATTCCAAGTGAATAGTGAATAAACATTGAGGCAAAGTTTTATACTTCATTCCAAAAAAATAACATGTTGGGCATAATTTCGATCCTTAATTTTACATGGATAACATGACTAAACTTGGGCACCCCTTTTCCCAAATGTAACACAAGCACTCACTTGGAAATAATGGAGCACTAGGTAGTTATGTTGTTGAACTCTGCTTCTTTTAATGTAGATCCTAGTTTTCTGTGATTTGTTGTAACCACCTAAGTAGATATGGTTTACTATATAATGATGTAATCAGTCCTCATTCAATAAGAGATTGTGAGTGTAGCCTCACTTGTATGTTGTTTTTACAAATTCTAAGTTGGTATCAGAGCCACATTGGAGATCCGAGAGAACCAGCTCATTGAAGCAAGATCCAAAGTGAAAGATCTCGAGTTAATTGAATACAGGCGCCTAGCGCTCCCTTTGAAGTGTTAGAGGAGCAATGACGCTCCCACACTTATGAAATTAAAAAATCCGGTGACCTCGTGCTCCTTTTGTTTGCATCCAAGAGAACTAAGGCACTAGCGCTCACTCCTCACCTCTCTAAGAGAATTGCAATGCTCCCCCTTCCATAGCACAGGAGCGCTAGCACTCCCCTTTGCTAATAGGAGGAGCGTCGACCGTTTTTTTTTTAGAAGCGTGGGTTTTGTTTTGGAGTGGATCTGTGAGAGCAATTCGAGGCAGGAGAGCCGTGAGAAAATCTGTGAGCTTGTGGGAAGCGTGGATGCCATGATTTGCATGATTTTGAGGTGTGAGTGAGTTTGGAATGTGAGTTTTTTGGAGCATTGAAAAAGGGTGCCACGATTTCTTATGCAAATCATGGAGGTGTTAAAATTAAAGATAGTTTTATAAATCGTGAGGTGGAGTTATGATTTAAAGGTGGATGTATGATCATAGTTTAATGGATGGCATGATCATATTTTAATGGATGGCCAATGATTTAAAGGTGGATGTATGTGTATTAAAAAAAAAAGGGTTTCTTTTAAGAAATTTATATTTTTTGTATACATGAAGTATTAAGGTTTTTTTTTAGGGTGAGTTTTTGGTATGCATGGAGTGGTGTTAAGGTTTTCTTATATTTATTTTAAGAAAGTTGAGAACTAAGATAGAGACAGATCGATGGATCTGAAGGTAGAGCGACGAACTGCTCAACACAGGAGAAAACTTGATGAAAGTTGCATATTCTTGGTGATTCACCACCTTTAGGATTGAAGTGTGTTTGGTGATACGAGGATCCATTGTCTAGTTGGATGAGTAGACAATTGCATAGATGGAAAATCCACTAGCAGAGACCTACCTCAACAAAGCCAACAAATTAGATGGCTCGAATTTCATTAACTGGAAATTCAAGATGCAGACCCTGATGGAAGGTTATGGTGTCTGGACCATTGCGAAGTGAGATGAAGCGAAACCTGTTGCGGCTGCAGGTGCGACAACAACACATATCCAAGACTGGGATAAGTGAAAAAACAAGGCCAAGGTATTGTTGCATATTTCTGTTAAAGATAGCATAATTCCACATACAAGAGAAGCTAAAACTTCTGCTAAAACGTGGACAATGCTTAAAGCCTTGTATGAAACTAGCGACACAAATCGTATTATGTTCTTGAAAACTAAATTGCTAGGCATTAAGATGGATGGAGATGAATCTGTTAGTTCATTTTTGGGTCATATTAAAGAAGTGAAAGACAAGCTAGGAAATATAGGGGAAATAGTTTCTAGCACTGATCTTGTCACTATTACCTTAAATGGCATGCTATAATATTATCATATGTTCATAACAAGTCTCGCAACAAGGAAGAAACCTCCTACTTTTGAAGAACTGACAGGGATTTTTCTGCAAGAGGAAGAGAGGAGCTCGAATCTAAAGCCTCACAATACATATTTCGCACTGTGGTCAAATAAGAGATCCCCGAGAGGAAGCTAAAAAGAAAGAGGCAGAGGAGTTCGTTCATCGCAAAGAAGACAAACCCCAAGGTTGAACCAAAGCATGCCCTTTAACAGGAATGAGTCAAAGATTTATTTTTATTATGGTCGACCTAGACATATTATTAGAGACTGTCATAAGAAGAAGAGTGACGAGGCTAGGAATAAACCTAGAAAACATTCAGGTCATTATGCAGAAGAATCTTCAAATCATGATCTTAGATAGTTTATTGCTAGTGATGATATTAATGAACCCCCGAATTTTAATGCATGGGATATTAGATTTTTTATGTTGAATGTTGTTTTATCTACTGAAACAAATGATAGTGATGCCTGGTTTGTGGATTCTAGAGCATCAGTACATATGAAATGTAATAAGATGTGGTACACTACTTTTAAAGAAAAAAAGAATGGAGCCAACATATAACTTGGAGATGACCGTGCTCATCAAATCAAGGAATACAGAGACATTCCTGTGAAATTGTCGAATGGTACTGTTTGTCGCATTCACAATGTCGTGTATGTGCCAGGGATAAAGAAAAATTTGATCTATGTGTCCACCATTACAGATCATAACTTGAAGGTTGAATTCTTCAAGAATTATTGCATAGTGAAGGATCTACAGGACCAATTCAAAACTGTTGCAATGGGAGTCAGAGTAGGAGGCCTATACAAACTTGATGTTACCAGCACAGCACATCACACACTGACTTCTACAACTATGCCAACAGAGATTCTTTGGCATCAAAGGTATGGCCACATCAATCATCATGATTTATTGTTATTACATAAACAGAATATGGTTGAAGGACTTCTCATGTTAAAGAATGAGAATGCTGTTTGTGATGGATGTGCATTAGGAAAGATGCACAGAGATGAATTCCCCTCTAATCTTGATATGAAAAAGAGAGATGTGTTAGATCTTGTACATACCGATGTTTGCGGGCCTATACAGACTAGGTCTTTAGGAGGTGCATTTTACTTTCTGTTATTTATTGATGATTGCACGAGATACACATGGGTTTATTTCCTTAGAAGAAAAAGTGATGTTTTTTAGTACTTTAAGGAATTCAGAACCATGGTGGAAAAGAAGACAAGAAAATCCATCAAAATCCTTCGTTCAGATCAAGGGGAAGAGTATAAATCAAGGGACTTCATCAAATATTGCAAAGATCATGGAATAGTATAGCAGTTTATAGTACCTCACACTCCACAGCAGAATGGAGTCGTTGAAAGGAAAAACAGAACTTTGGTAGAGTGTGCACGTAGTATGATGAAAGGTAAGAATCTCTTGAATGCATTTTGGGATAAAGCCATAAATACTGCAATTTATTTAAAGAATAGAAGTCCAATAAGGTGTCTTGATAATATTACCCCTTTCGAAGCTTTGTATGGTTCCAAACCTGCAGTTCATAATTTGAAAGTATTTGGGTGTAAGGCTTTTGCACATATTCCAAAGGAGAATAGGAAGCAATTGGATGCTGAAGCCATTAAATGTGTTTTCATAGGGTATTGTTCTGAATTCAAAGCATATAAACTATTTGATCCTTCTACTCACAAAGTATTTGTGAGTAGAGATGTATTTTTCCATGAGAAGGAAGCAGGAAATCATGACAACAACAGTCATGAGGAATGGCATAGAATTCTTGATGAAGGAGTTAAAGAAGACCAGCAGCAACAACAACCAACACAACAACCACCATAGTAGCAGCCACAACCGCAGCGACAACAGCAGCAACAACATGAAGGACTCAATGATAGTGATATGGACACTTCAAGCAGTCAGAGTTCACCTAATGGTGTGTTAGCACTTGGTAAATTTCCTAGAGGTTGAAAGAGAAGAAATCTACAAAGGTAACCTTATCCAACCACTTTTAAAGCTGGGATCTAACCCTTCCAGCTTCAGAGAGGGATCTCTCTATATGATTTAGCTTTGTTTTTTATTTAAGATATTAGGCTAGGTAAAGAAACGGTAGGTTTTGTTGTCAAAGAGTTTTTTTAAATTGGTTGAGACAGTCTACAAATCCATTGGGCTATGGGGTCTGTATTTAATCAGGTACGAGATACAATCAGAAACGCCAAAGAAAACCCTCACAGGGCGAGATAATACACTCACTGGATCTTTAGTAATTAAAATGATGGACAGAAGAAAAGATAAGAAAAATAACTTCAACTAACAAGCAGTTAAGAATTTCTTAATTGAAGATATTAGAAGATAAACATTAAAATCTTTAGAATCGGAAGCAGGGTATCAAAGATAAATCCTACAACATTGCACTATTCTTAAAGATTAGTTCCAGAAAACAAAATGATTACAGAGAAAGAAAAACATTCCACTTAGAAAATCAACATCACCAGTGAACATACGCAAGAATCCTGTAAAAGTGCCTCTTCTTTATTAATGGTAGATCTCTTCAAAATAGTACATCTTGATAGCAATAGGGTGTACGAATCAACAACCCTCAATACTTCGAAAGATGAAGTATTTATAATTCAAAATACAAACGTTCCTGTCATAACTGATCAGGACGTGCTCATTCTATTTTTAGTCTAACTAACTTAACTAATCAAAACTGCTTGATGACTCGATACAACCGTATGCGGAATTTCTAGGGTAGGCCGTTTGCGAGGTGCCTTCGCAACCTCTTCTGACTGGACAGGTGACTGGATTGTGACAGCTCATCTGCTAATCTAGTAGATCACACAGTTCTTCCCATCTGAGATGACCTGGCACTGTGACTTTAAGYAATCTCYGATACACTTCATCCATGTCTGTATATTTAGCAAATGTAGGCTTGATGATGAATATGTGTTTAATCTCATGTTGGATACTAATATCCAACTGCAGGGCATCCATGAATGCTTTGCCTGTGATTCTTCCCTGTATCCCTGCAAACTTGGAACTGTCCTTAGACACTTCAGTCAACCTTTTCTTGTAATCAGGGAGTGTCATTAGTTTGTATTTAATGACCTTCAGACCAGGTAGGCCCTTCTTTTGGAGAACATCTATCTTATTGAAAAACTTTTGTACTCCTTGATCCATGACTTGAACCTTCTCCTCAAGCTGAAGCATTAGACTTCTTTTGGTTAGAACCCTTTTTACCTCAAGTATAGTTTTTGTCCTGTCCTCGATCTTTAGTTCTTCTAGTTCCCCTCTGGTCTTGGAATTCAGGAACCTGATGATTTCATTTGCTTGTGTTGGCATGTCTCCCAGCTCCACTTTGATTTTCTCAACAACCTGTTTGCTCCTCTGGAGAAACTCATTTTGTTCAAACATGATTTGAATCATTGGCCAGATTTCATTTATGGATTTGGAAATATCTATCCATACAATCTCTTTGACCTTAGCCAAAGTCTTACCTGCCATTGTCTGCTTTTGGAGCTGCTGTAACTCCTTCCTGATATGCTCATTCACCTTCTTTTCTTTGGATAGGCTTGCTTGGAAAGAAGTCTTGATCTCTTGGAGGTTCTCCACTTCTTTCTTAAGCCTACTGATTTCTGTCTCTTGCAGGTTCATCCCCTCCATGGACTTGGCAAGGTCTGTTGTTCCTTCTGGTAGTGGCACTGGTGTTGCAGATGGAATAGCTGTCACTGTTGTTGTGCTCAATCCTGCAATTGGGATAGCACTCAATGGAATGCCTTCCATGGGCTTCATCTGCTCTTTCTCCTTTAGGAGTCTCTCCATTTTGGATTCCATCTCTTTTAGTTGAGCATTCTGCTCCATGAGTAACTTCAACATCTCATCCTTTTCACCTTCCTTTTCTGCTATCTCCTTTGCCTGTGAGTCCTCTGTGGGTGGGAGTTTCAGCTGTTTTCTTAAGGATGTGATGTTAGAATTTTTCTTTTTTATCATCTCTTCGGCAGCCTTGACATTCGTAGGGTCATAACCGATCTTGAGGACCATCTCCTCCAACGTCTTTATTCTGTTGGCCTTTGTGAAAGATGATATTTTCTCTAGCTTAAGTTGTGTCTGAGAATTGTTCAAGAATACCAGATATTTTGCTACAGAAGCTGAAGCGTGAGCCAATGTGTGAAAAATCATCTCCCCTGTTTGTTTGTGCAGGTCCATTTGATCTGTTGGATGCACATCCTTCGCCTGGAACTCGAAGGTGGACCTTTTGTAGTCTGATATTACCTTGGGATCCAGCACTTGTTCTTGGAGGTAAGCCATGTGCATCCTACCCTTCTCTGTGTCGAATGCCGAAAGAAGCCTATGCTGAGCTGTGGATGACTATTTCCTAAACTGGGCATAAGTACTGCTAGTGAGTGTCTAGTTCTTCTTCTTGATCAATTCATACTTTTCAAAAATGCCCAACTTGGGACCAGTTTTACTTGGCTGCGTATCTAGGGGAGAACTCATGGATTTCATTGCTGTTGTTATTGCCTTATGCTAGCTTGAACCGAAAGGTAGAATGACTGGCTTGACCCTTGTGGTAGTTACTATGGTAGTCGAGACTTCTTGTTCTACTGTCGCGCCAGGCGTTAAAATTGTCTTTGGCTTCTTGGAGTGCATTTGGAATTCCTCTGATGACACCTTTGTTACAGGAGGAGGCAACTCCTATCGGGGCCTCTTCTTCTTGGGGACCTGAGGTGTGGTAGTGGGTGGCACACTCGTCGAGGGCACCTGATGTTCCACTTCAACTTGTTGTTCCACATCCATCAAAGTGTCGGGCACCCATACTATTTGATTTGAAAATTTCTCGATCTCTGGCTTGGAATCATGAGCATACGGGACATTCTTATTTTTCACCCTCATTTCTGAAATGATCCCGCATGGATCATAGTGCCAGGTGAAACTCGTAAAGAATTTCATCTCCTTCAACATTCTATCTACTTCTTCCCCTGCGCCTTGACTATTGCAGATGAAAGAACCAATCTTCCCCTTGATTCTCAATTGTTGTTTTTTCTTCAGGGAAACAAAATGAATGTCATCTGAATTCATTATCTGCCTAATATATTCTAATGAAAAAATCCTTACCGATACATATTGAGGTAGTTTGTAAGGCACCAATTCGCACCCGAAAACTCTGATTTCGGTGTGGTTCTAATATAAATACCAGTCTCCTATCTTTGCATTGTCCGAGAGATGCAAAATTCTCTGGACTTCATCGTTTATCCGTGGCTCAGGCCTGCCACTCAACATGCTTACCACAGGGTGGTAAAACTGATCAATGAACGCTTTGAAGTCATATTCAGCAGAGTTATGTTTCAGAAGAGAAGTCCATGCTGTGACTGGCTGGGGCCTTCCTTCCGCATCCATCTTTTGCATGGAGAAACTGAATTTGTCGGCTTGAAAGTAGACAAACATATAAGCCAGTATGGAAGAATATCTGAACATTCCCTCTGTGGAGAAATTCACAAATTGTTCATGAATATTATCGACCAAGAAGGTGCTGTAGTCGAACTGCGTAGTGGGTTTTTCATCGTTTGAGAAAATGGACAGAAAACCTAGGATGGGCTCATCTACCCATTGATCAGAATAGTAACCAAGCAGGGCACAAAGGGAAGAAATGATTTGATTTCCTTTGGTGGAGAACATGGAAGAAGGGTAAGGGGAATTGGTGGAAGGGAGTTGAGCGGAAATGGGGAGAAAAAGCTCGAATATCTGAGCTCTCTGAGGGAATGTCATTTTTTGATATAATTCAGTGAGGATTTCTAAATTGAATGGGGACGTAGATTCAGCACGGGGAATTTGCATCATCTGGTCAATGTCCTTGGGGGTGATGAAAAAAAGGATGTCTCCAGATGAAGAAACGATGGCCTTCTGGTCGAGGATGTAATGGGCTTGGCATTTGAGGGCAAATTCGGGGAAACGATGAATCTGGGGAAAGAGATACAGGGGCAAATTGGACTCCCAGAGTCCAATTTCATCACTCTGGTCCAGGAAAACCTCCCGAAGCCATGACTGAAGATCAGAAAGTTTGAAGTCGCAAATGGTATCTGCTATCAATCGATCTTTATCGACCAAGGGAATTTTGTCCAGGTCGACAGGGGGAGGAAGAAAAGGATTCTCTTCTCCTTCCGCTTGTCTTGGCTTTGACACCATTTTAGCAACAGTACCTGCAATAAACAATATGTTAGTGGGGTCGACTGACTGTGGGTGAATGTGACGTGGAAGCAATGGAGGAAGAAGAGGTAATTTTTCTGGTGCGATGGATGAATAACGAATGAAAAGGGAAAACGGTAGTTTTATTCAAAATTGGGGTCGGTTTGGCGCGGGAGATAGGTCAGCAGGATAACGGGTATGTTATCCTGTAATAAATAGACAACGAGCCACTTGGGATGAGGTGGCAGATGACGGTGGCCAAAGCATAGGGACGAGTGATGTGGAGGCTGGTGATTGGAGGTAAAAGTCGCCAAAGGGGGCTGGTCATGAATGGAAAGGGTAAAGGCCTGACAGCAGGGACTGACAGTAGTTATGGGATGGGACATGACCCCAGAAAACAAGTGGGACAAGTGGACTCAGTGGAGGATGACGTCCATGAGTGGCGGGCTGTTAGAGAGCATGTGAGGGATGGGACTTGAAAACCAATAGACCGACGCCACGTATGACCAGGGGCCCGCCGAAGGGTAATATCTATTCCAGACCCCCCCTAGTTAAAGGCAGAACACCAAGGGGGGTCCGAAATTCATTTTGATCCGTTGATCTGTGCGCTGGTTTACTGGCCGCAGATCTTAGCGCGTTCCTT
>JZKD02S0485162.1:242301-253238 GCA_000966675.3 Picea glauca | reverse complement strand
GGGTCGTGGATTCACGTGCTCTTTTTTGAACCATCCAGATCTGTGTAAATATTATCACCGATTCCAGACCCCCCCCCCGATTAAAAGCAGAACACTAAGGGGGGTCCGGAATGCTCTGTGGGACATTGATCTAAGCGCCATGATCTGGACCATTGGAAAGTGAATGTAACATAAATCATGAGCGGAGAAATATGAGCTTGGGGAAAAACTTAGGATAAAAGCATTTTATGGGTTTTTCTTCAACTTCAAAGAGATACCACCATGGGGTTTCGAACAAACTATTCTTAGGTATTTGGGACATGGTGTAACATCTTTATTAATCTGTTTTCATGGGGGGGGTGAAGCAAATGAAACAATTAACCTACATGCTAACCTATCTTCCTAGGAAAATTAACCCAGATTAAACTGTTGGGTTAAGAAATTACTCTACCTAAGGGCTATCTGACCAGGATTAGACAGTCTGGTCAGATGCATTCTCTAATCTAACCTAAGGGCTATCTGACCAAGATTAGATAGTCTGGTCAGATTTATTCACTAACCTATCAACATTGAAAATTTAAAAGAACTTGGTCATGCTTGAAAGGTATGGCCAAGTTACTATTATTGCATGGGGCTTTTGTTTCAATTCTTTTATGCCCTCTTTTCTTTTTCTTTTCTTTTTTCTTTTTCTTTTTCTTTTTCTTTTTCTTTTCCTTTTGTAAAATGAAAAATCAATTGCCAATAAAAACACAAGATACAGATACTATCCACAATATCCAAGTCATAAGTTGATTCCCATAATTTATGGGGTGATAACATGGTGAAGACAGATTTTCACAAAATGGGGAGGAAAATAATTAGTTAAGAAGATATTCTAGACAGGTACGGATCCTTGAGAGGTATAGAGACTATGCCCTAATGAGTATCATTTCAAATGTCATAGAACCCATGAGTTTTAATGAAGCCAGTGAACATGATGAATGGTGAAATGCAATGGAGGAAGAATATGAATCTATAATGAAAAATAATACGTGGGAATTGATTGAATTGCCTAAACATAAAAATCTCATTAGATGCAAATGGATATACAAACCCAAGTTTAAATTAGATGGTAGTATAGACAAATATAATGCTAGATTGGTTGCAAATGGGTATTCACAAACATAAGGTATTGATTATGCTGAAACATTTGCACCAGTAGCTAAATTGAATACTATCATATTGTTAATTTCTTTAGCTACAAAGTACCATTGGAAACTACACCAATTAGATGTTAAATCTGCATTTTTGAATGGTGAGTTAAAGGAGGAGGTTTACCTTACTCATCCTGAAGGGTTTGTGGAACATGGGCAAGAACACTTAGTGTTTAAGTTAAAGAAAGCATTGTATGGATTAAAACAGGCACCTAAGTCATGGCATGAGAAGATAGACTCTTTATTTCTTCAACAGGGTTTTATGCGGAGCAAGAGTAATACAAATCTGTATACCAAATTTGATGAGCAGGGGTATATAGTATTGATTTCCTTATATGTTGATGATTTAATAATTACAGGAACTGCAGGAAAATTAATTCATGAAATCAAGGAGCAATTGTCACAAGTTTTTGAAATGAAAGATCTTGGTGAGTTACATTACTACCTAGGTTTTGAAGTTTGGATAAATGCAGGCCAAACTTTTATTTGTCAGAGTAAGTATGCTAGAGAAGTACTTAAGAGATTTAAAATGGATCAATGTAAATATTCTATTGTTCCCATGCAACAGAATGTGAAACTTTCTTGTGATGATGGTTCGAAGGAGGTGAATGGCACTATGTATAGACAGATGGAGGGTAGTTTGAATTATCTCACCACAACTAGACTTGATATCGCATATTTTGTGAGTGTGTTAAGTCAATTTATGGCAAAACCTCAAGAAATCCATTAGAATGCAACAAAGGCGGTAGTCATGTATCTAAAAGGAACACTTGATTATGGTATTAAATATACTGATGTATCTGATGTTGAGTTGACAGGTTACTCAGATTCTGATAGGGCTGGCAATCCGGATGTTCGAAGATCAACCACTAGATATGTGTTTGGCATTGGATCTCGGGTTGTTTCATGGAGCAGTAAAAAGCAACCTACTATATCTTTGTCTTCTACTAAAGTAGAATATAAAGTCTTGTGTGCGGAAACTTGTGAAGTTGTTTGGTTGAGAAGACTTCTTCAAGATGTTGGAGAAAAACAAAATGAACCTACAATGATCAAATGTTATAATCAAAGTTCAATCAAACTGGCGAATAATCCAATTTTTCATGCAAGGACAAAGCATGTTGATGCTCAATTTCATTTTGTTAGAGAAAAATTGTAGTCCAATGAAATAGCTCTTATGTATTGTAATACTAGTGAAAACACTGTTGATATTTTCACTAAGCCTCCTAGAAAGATTAAGATTGAGATGTTTAGGGAGATGTTAGGTGTAGAAGTCAATCCATTCTCCATTAAGGGGTACACTTGGAAATAATGGAGTACTAGATAGTTACGTAATTGAACTCTGCTTCTTTTAATGTAGATCCTATTTTTCTGTGATCTGTTGTAACTACCTAAATAGGTATTGTTTCCTATATAATGATGTAATCAATCCTCATTCAATAAGAGATTGTGAGCCTAGCCTCACTAGTATGTTGTTTCTCCAAATTCTAATTCACTCATCAACATGGCGTGCAACTTAGACAAACAAGTCAACAACTAGAACAGTGAATTCAACAACCACCAATGCAACCGAAGCACTCAAAACATCCAAGGCAACTTTAGGCCAATCAGAAACAGAGTACTTGTTATAACCATTGTTTTCACCAAGAGAATATGTTTACTTAAATGAAGATCATCCACTCCACATTGCATTTGACCCTTCGACCAGTATTGGTGCACAATGCCCTCAAAATACCAACATTAGCTATATGAACCAAAACGCTTCCCAAGCAGTGAAATAGTTGTTTCCTGCTGATATACACCGAGTGCTCAGATTTGAAGATGAATGCTCACAAATAATAATCTCCACTTTCAGCAGCCATGAACACAGAAATGCATTCATTCGACCCAAACTGAATCTCCTCCAGACCCAATTTCTCCTTTTCCCAATAGAATTTGTCTCTATTTTGATATGGCTGCAGTGAAGGGAACAGAAATGGCAGTAGCTAGGGATGCAGTGAGTCTGGCAGATCTCCTTTCAGGGGTAGCGATCATAGATACCCTCTCTATGATATTTGTCTTTTCTTTGGCTCCATGTTGCAGCCTTCTCTTTGGCTCCGCATCCTTCTCTCTGACTCTACGGATCCTCAACAATTGTCACCCTCGGCTCCTTTGGCTTCCTCTTTGCACGTCTAAACTAGAGTAAACCCTCACCCTCAACTCTAATACCAATACCAAATGAAAGCAATAAATAGATACATCTAAACTCACAGAGCTACAGCTCAAACTCTGATACCATCCATTGAACCAGAAAATAGTTAATATACAATGAGGAATGTTCTAGATATCCATGTAGAATTGTCGAGAGATCTGCCCTCGAAGAATTAGAGACGATCTCTCTAATCAAGAAGTTTCTTGATACCCACTTACCTACCATTGTACTATGCGAATGTGGGAGTAATTAAGAGTTATGTTTCAACAATTTTTTGGGAATAATTAAGAGTTATGTTTCAAGACTTATCTCGCAGTTCAAAAACTACTCAATATACTAGGTGTTGTGATGAAAACACTTAATAGAACAATTTATTGATACTATGTTATTCATAGAGAAGATATTTTCACAACAGAAACTTAGAAATACTCATGAATATTTCAATACACAAATACTTGATATATGTTAATAAGTTGGGCATTGTGTGCTAAAACAAAATACAATAACTATATCGAGATTTGGCTCCAATGACTTCTTCAACTCTTACACAGTTGTTGTTGTTTGCTAACTATCGACTCTTCTTTGTGTTTTGTTCTCTATTCAACTACTTACAGACTCAGACATATATAGATGAAGATCGAAACTTCCTGTAGAAGTAAAACTGACTAAAACAATTAAGATGACAATAAATTTTGACAAACTCTTATTTGCATAACAGAGCTCGAGAAAGATAAAGATCGACTCATTAAATAAGCTCCTGCTAATACTCTCCTTGATGTGTCTGACAAACTAACGTCTCTTCTTTCTGTGACAGACAGAGTCTACGTAAGTGTTAAGCTCACGACTTGTAATTAATATTTCCAACACTCCCCCTTAATTATAAGTAGGTGAGTTCACAAAATACAAAATTTACATCAAAAATTTGAATTGATATGAACTATCAAACATTTGCAATTATGTCGACTCCTAGACAACTGCACAGTTTCTGAAATGCATATCTTGCCAAAGATTTTGTAAATATATCTACGACTTGTTCTTGAGACCTGCAAAATTATAAACACATTTCTTTATTATTCACTAATTCTCTGATAAAATGATACATTGTATCAATGTGCTTGGTTTTCTTGTGAAACACATGATTCTTTGACAACATGATGGCGATATTGTTTTCACAAAACATTGTAGTTGGTTCATGTTGTTCCTGCAACAAATCTTTTCACATTCTTCTCATCCAAACTGCTTGACAAGTTGTGCTTGTAGCTGTGATGTACTCAGCTTCTGCTAAAGAAAGATTCACAATGGGTTGCTTCCTTGATGTCCATGACACTATACCTGATCCAAAATAAAATGTGTACCGAGAGGTACTTTTCTTGTCATCTATGCTACCTCCACAACCACTATCAGTGTATCCAATAAGTTTGAAATCTTCTAAAGTAGAATACATAATGCCAAAATCTTTTGTTCCATTCACATATCTTAGAATTATTTTTCCTGTCTTCCAATGGAATTCTTTTGGAGTGTCTATGAACCTTGAAATCAGACTCACTCCATAAATAATATCAGGTCTTGTGGCTGTCAGATACATAAGGATTCCTACCAACCTTTTAAACAGTGTGGGATCCACTTTATATCCTTCATCTTCCTTGCTTAACTTCAATCCTGTTATGACAAGTGTTGGGGCTCCTTTGGAATTTATCATGTTGATTATTTTCAAAATTTTATGTGCATAGTTAGATTGTGAAATAAATATACCAAATTTTCACTGGTGAACTTCAATACCCAAACAATATCTCATAAGCCCCAAATCAATTATTTCAAACTCATCCTTCATGACTAATTTAACTTCTTTTATGCCAAAATTACCTGTAAAAATCAAATCATCTACATATAAGCAAACAATTAAACATATTACCTTGTTGATTTTCTTTGATGTATAGATTTGGCTCACATTCACTTCTTTGAAATCCAATCTGAGTAAGATAGGAATCTATGTGAGTGTACCAAGCTCTGGGAGCTTGTTTTAACCCATACAGTGCCTTCTTCAATCTGTATACTTTGTTCTCTTGTCCTGGAACCTCATAGCCTTGTGGTTGTTCCACATATACTTCTTCTAAATGTACATTCAAGAATGTTGACTTTACATCCATTTGATAAGCAAGCCATTTGTTATTCACAGCAATGGCCAACACAGTTCTAACTATGTCCATGCATGCAAATGGCACAAATGTTTCATTGAAATCAATTCTAGGTTGATGTGTAAAACCTCTTGCAACTAATCTTTCATTGTGCTTCTGCACATTTCCTTCTGCATATTACTTGGTCTTATAAATCCACTTGACACTTATCACATCTTTGTCTTCAGGTACATCTACCAACTTCCATGTTTGATTGTTTTCTATGCATCTAATTTCTTCATCCATGGCTTGTGCCCATACATCATCCTTGACAACTTCTTCAAATGTTAATGGATCATCTATTTGTGAAAACAGAGCAAAGACTGAAAATGAATTTGTTGTGTCAACATTATAGATGTCGCGCAAACTTCTTGTCTTCCCTGGTAACAAACTTGCTAATGTTGGATATAGAAATGTAGAACTACTTGGACTTCTTGCTAGAGTTTGTTGCACTCTAGGTGTGGATTGTGCACCTGCAGATCTCACTGGAGTAGTTTGAGCTGGGATTTGTGTCACATCTCCAGGTGTGGAAGGAACTGCACATTGAATTATAAATGGTGTTTGAACCACTTCATCCTCTGTGTCATCATGCACGATAGAATCAATAATTTTCACTGTCCTTTCTATGCTTCCATCCCATGCTTCATTCTCCACAAATTGAACATTGCGGTTGATTATGACTTTTCTTGTAATAAGATCATATAGCTTGTATGTTTTTGTATCTTCAGATAGTATCCAAAAAACATACATTTTTGTCATTTGTTATCTATCCTTTTTCTCAGCTCATTTGGAACATGTGTGTATGCGACACAACCAAAAACTTTCAAGTGTGCCACATTATGCTTCATTCTTGTCTAGGATTCTTGAGGAAATTTGTTTCTCACACTCTTTGTTGACATCTGTTCATGATGTATACTGCAGTTGCTACTGCCTTAGCCCAATACTCATTTGACAAATGTTTGGTTGCCAACACACTGCGCGCCATTTCCATGATGGTTCGGTTCTTTCTCTCTGCGACACCATTCTGCTGTGGTATATATCATGCAGTGAATTGCCTGTAAATGCCATGAACTTTTAAAAAGTTATGAAATTCTCTTGAAATATATTCACCTCCTCTATCATTTCTTTGAACCTTGATATAATAACCACTTTGCTTCTCCACAAGTGATTGAACTGTTGAAAACAACCCAATGCATCAAATTTATGCTTTAGAAAATAAATCCATGTCTTTCTTAAGAAATAATCAATAAATGTTAGAAAATATCTATTGTCTCCTATAGATGGTGTTTGCATTGGTCCACAGATGTCTGAATTTACAATTTCCAATGGATCTTTTGCTCTATATGACTTTCCAATTGGAAATGACTCTCTATGCTGCTTTCCAAAGATGCAGCGTTCACATATTCTTTCTGGTTTTTCAATTAATGGAAAAACTTTCACCATATCCTTTGTATGTAGCAGATTCAGTCCTCCAAAGTTCAAATGTCCAAATATGAAATGCCAAAGCCAAGAATCATCGTGCACTTCAGATTGCAATGTTTCATGTAACTCTGCACCATTTTCTTCTTTTTCCTTAAAACTGTGCGCACTAACTTTTCCTTCTTTAGAACTACGTGTACTTTCTTCTTTGCTTTCTGATTTGAATGCAGTGTTAGACTTTACATCTTTTTCTTTACCGACAACTTGCGATGTTTTTCTCTTCATAGTTGGATTCAATGTTAATCGAAATGTTTTGTTGCTTTTCATTTGAATTCTTGCAATAAGTTGATTGCTTGGACATCTGTCCAAATTCACACAGTGATTATATTCCATGTAGATTTTGTATCATTTCTGTAACCACTATCCTGTACTCATCAAATTATGTTTTAAGCGAGAAACATAATATACATCAGGAATAACTTGTTGCTCTCCTTATTTAGTTAAAATGTTAATACTGTATTTTCTTAAGACAATGACTTGGATATATGTTCCAAGTGTAACTTTAGTTTGGACTGACTTATCCCAACTAGAAAACAATTCTAAGTTTATCGTCATGTTCTTAGTACAACCTGAATCTAAATACCATATGTCATATGGACTTTCTAGAGAAACATTGCATTCAACTGGTGAGACTATAGGCATTGTTTCAACGTGCTCCATAAACATAAGTATGGAGGGAGAATTTGTGTTGTTTGAATGATATTGACCTTGCTTGTTCTGATTATATTGTTTCTTCCTACACTCATATGCATGATTTCCATGCTTTTTATAGTAATGGCACTGAATATTTGATTTATCAAACCTATGATTACTTGACTGACTATTTTTTGGGTTTTGAACTCTTCCACTAGTGTTTGCAGGACTTCTATTGCACCCACTTCTAGCAGAACTCCTTCCTATGCCTCTAGAGTTATCTCTCCCCCTTCCTCTTCCACAGATTATAGGCGACTGCATGGAAAATGCATTTTCTAATGACATATTTGACCTATTCAATCTGTGTTCATGATTAATGAGAGAGGCTTGCAACTCATATAGACTAAATTGACTCAGGTCTTTGTTATCTTCTAAAGTCACAACAAGGGTATCAAAATTAAGAGGAAAACTCCTAAATACCTTCTCAACAACCTTTCTATTCTCTATGTTTTCTCCATGAGACTTAATCTGATTTATGAGACCAATAACATGGGTGTAAAAAAAATCTACTGAATCTATGTTTTTTATTGACAGAGTTTCAAAATCTCTTCTAAGAATTTGTAATTTTGAAGTCTTGACTTTGTCCGTACCTTGATAATAAGTTTGTAATATGTCTCATGCTTCCTTTTCTTACTTTGTTGATGCAACTATTGGAGTATGCTCTCACGCATGGCTTGATGTATGTAAAACATCGTCTTTCCATCCTTCTTCCTTTGATCTTTCAGCATATTTCTCAGCTTGTGCGAGTGCATTGTATGTTGCCTAATCTACCAGTTCCAGATATCCATTCTCGACTATCTCCCATACATCTTGACCTCGAAATAAAGCCTTCATGGTCAAGGACCATAACTCATAATATTTTCCTATAAAAGTGGGAGGTTGCATATTTGAAGTAGAAGCCATGATTTCACTTTTCAATGGACACCTTACAACAAAGTTGCTTCTCTTGAAACTTTCTTTGATCAACCTAATCTTATCAACCAACTCTGATATCAAATTTCATATCTATAGTGCACAGACAAACTCTGCGCAACACAGTTGCAAAGACCATGTAGTGAAATTCTTCGTCACTAAACTCTCAGGACTTACCACGTAGTTCACAGACTACTCAATACACTGTGCGATGTGATGAAAACACTTAATAGAACAATTTCTTAATATTGTGCTACTCTCAGCACATAAACTATGAACTTACGTTTGAGCATAAATAGAGAGAAGATATTTTCACAACAAAAACTCATAAATACTCATGAATATGTCAACACACAAAATAATTGATATGTTAAGAACTTGGGCGTTGTGCACTAATAAAAAATACAATAACTATGTCTAGCTTCGGCTCCAACGACTTCTTCAAACTTTCAGACACACATAGCTTGTGCTCTGAGACCTCTTCAACTCAACTCTTACACATTTGTTGCTGCTTGCTAACTATCAACTCTTCTCTTTGTTATGTTCTCTATTCATTGAACACCAAAAAGAAATGTAATTGGTTTATGGAAAAGTATCGAATTCACAAGCACCACTTTATATTAAAATAAATGATAGATCATCATACATATTAAGATAGATAATTCAAATATTGATAAATCAAGATCCACTTTGGAACTTCATATTCACTTTCTCATACATGAAAGCCTCTTTCAGCTCTCCTACTATCTCACTCATGCTGGGCCTCCAAGATGACGTCTGCTCAACACATCTAAGTGCTAGTTTGGCAACAATAGTAATTGATTTCATGTCATAGTTCCCATCCATCTTCTTGTCTATGATTTCCACTATTTTGCCAGGGTTTTCATTGATCCCCACATAGTCTTTCACCTGTAAATAGATGACGTGCAAATATGATTATTGGCGCAGGTAGTCACACAAATAAATTCCTTACCCATAAATATATGATTAATTACAAACCAATTACTTACCCATTCTCGGAGAGTAATTTCCTCTTCAGGTAGAGTGTTATCGATGGGTTTTCGCCCACATATGATTTCTAACAAAACCACTCCAAAACTATATACATCACTCTTTTGAGTCAACACACCAGTGCACACATACCTGTAAAAACATCTCCAAAAATGAATGAAATTGCCACTACTCTCGGGCATCAAAAGAATATTCCAAAGAGAATGAAGTCATTTACTCTGGATCCAGGTATCCGTAAGTTCCTGCCACTAGAGTGTCAATAGGAGCCTTCCTATCCATTGTCATCATTGAGAGACCGAAATCACACAGTTTTCCATTCAAATTTATGTCGAGAAGGATGTTGGTGGTCTTCACATCCCTGTGAATTATCATTGGAGTGCAACACACGTGCAGGTATTGCAGTCCTTCAAACAGAAATGGGAGATATGGTTAACCACGATTTCTCTTATTTAATTGTAATCAAATACATAAAATGAAACAGAGTTTACACTACAATTATTTAAATTACCCTCAGCCGCATCGATTGCAATTTTGAGCCTGCTTTTCCAGTTTAGTTCGGAAAGTCCTGCCCTCTGACCTGAAAAAAAAAATTAATACTTAGAACATTTATACTACGACATCGACCCAATCAAGCGAACAATATTCCTCGGAAATATGTTTACCATAAAGATGTTCTGTTAAAGAGCCTTCAGACAAGTAATCGTAGATAACCATAACCTCTCCGGATTCACTAATACAGTAGCCCAGTAAGAGGATTTTCAGTTCCCTATTTGACAACTTCTATGTTTTGACAATGTGAGAACCAGATAACGGGGAGTTATTTGGATGCCTATCCCCGAAATCCTACCTAGACCAAAAAATTTCTTTTGGCACCTTTCGTGGAGGAAAACTTAGTGAGTTTTTAGAAAGATTTTAGATGTAGTTGTTTTGGGAGGTTGGGGGTGCAAACCAACCTCGTTGATTTAAAAATGGGAGTGGATAGTCTCATCAAGAAAATGGTGGGGTATTTTCGGAATCCCTTTGGAGGAAACTTACTTTGACCTCCACGTTTCAAGAAGAAGCTATGTAAGTGATAAGTGACTTTTGTGTGTGAGTGAAAGTGTGCCATTTTTTTAGTGAATTAGATGTCACCTTGTTGCATGTGGACTTCGCTTGGTCCTTACAAGTGTTTGATTACCTAATTGACTAAGTGTCTTTGGTACAACCTTGCGTAATTCAAAAAGTCCCTAGGAAGCTAGCATGTGGACATGTGGGTCCGTTACTATCCCTTTAACTCCCTATTGTGATGTAATCTAAGAAAAGCTTTGA
>JZKD02S0485162.1:228918-242251 GCA_000966675.3 Picea glauca | reverse complement strand
GGGTCCGTTACTATCCCTTTAACTCCCTATTGTGATGTAATCTAAGAAAAGCTTTGAAACTATCCTAGATTGAACATGTGGGCATGTATGGGCCCGTTACAAAACCTTTAAACTTTCCTAGTGTTTTGATCTAAGAAAGTAAAAATTCAAACACTATCCTATCTTTGTAGCATGTGGGCATGTATGGGCCCGTTACAATATTAAGATGTGTTTTAAAAAAACAAACTAAGAGGAGTCCCAAGAAGGGTTGTTGTCCTCTCCTAAAGGTTTTAATGTTCTTAAGGGAGATGAAATCGTTTCACAATCTTTTTCTGATTCTCAAGATCGCTTGGAAGCGCAAGAGAAGAGCATACTAAGCGATTTCTTATTCAACTTTTAGTTCCAATGCAAGTTAAATGTGATTAAAAATGATTTCCAACTTATTTTGTGAGTCAAAACAAGCCATCCATGTGGCAAAAAGCAAATAAGGGAAATTGATTTTATCCTCCTAAGTGCCTATGTGTTTTTTGACTAACACCTTTATATGATGAGGGGACTAAGTGTGGTGCAACTTTAAAACATGCTTGACATCATTTTTAAGAAGGCAGATGGCCTTCCCCACATCTCAACAACTTTACAATGTGAAATTTTGCACAGATGCGCGGGTCCCAGTGGAGACAGAGGTGCACAGAGCGCATGCGCGCGAACATAGATAAATCAATAAGCGCACGTGCGTAGAACATAGTTGTGACTCAGGCGCATGGGCACATGATGCACGTCTGTGGGCTTAAAAACCCGTGCATATATGGCACACCACCAAGAATGAAAAATCTGAATGAATTTCTCTCAATTCAACTTGGAATTGGTTGGTTGGCAGATCGGCTTAGGCCGGTTAGTGCACCTGGAAGTTAAACAAACTAAAAGAAGAGCAAGAAAATCCCAAATGAGGTAGGAAATTGATACCTTTCCCCAGTGGAGTCGTCAATCTGTTGCGCCTCTTTCATCACCTTGGTGAGGAAAATGGAGGTGCTTGCAAGCTTCGTTGGGTCTGCTGAGCAGGACAACTGCAAGGAAAAGAGTTAGGGAAAGAAAATAAAAGACTACAATTAAGAATTAAACTAAGAGATGCAATAAAAACTAAATTCATGAGCATAGGGACATAGAAACAAAAAGAAACATAAGACCCATGTCACCAATGTTTGAGGCTGATCTATTAGTGAAAACAAAGCACCAAGAAGAAAGGGGATAATGAGTCCCTTCTTCCTCCAAGGGAAGGCTCTTGGACCCTCACTAGCTAGCTCTTCTTACAACAAAAGAAAAATCAAAATGGTGATGAAAGAACTCTTTACAAATCCACTCAATGGTGAGGTGGATTGTCCAATGTAATGGTGCTAATATGCTCTTGACAAGGATGGAGTCCTCAAGTCAATAGAGGCAACATAACATTACTTTAAATTCCTTGAGAAAATGAAGTGCATCCATGTCTTTTTATTGCATTCATTTGGGTTATTGTTTAACTGCTTTGTAGTGTGAAAAGTGGCCAATTAGGGCATTCTTAGGTCTTTGACCAGCCCACCAGTCAGATCCAGCCCAGATTTGAGGGTCAAATCGGCTTGGGAGCTGAACCATAAGTGGTTGGGAGGCCGACCACTTTCATAAATGCGTCGTTTAGCAAGTGCGCGGCTTTTTGCGCTCACAGTCGCACATCGTGTGCCTGTGCGTAATTTCTACGTTCTTGTTCCACGCATGCGTGTGCGCGTCCAATGTCTGCATAGCGCTCTTCAATTTTTCACTACTTTGTATAGTTTTTGACCTTTTTTGAATGCTTTGGTATTAATTTAGGTCTATGGATGACTTCATCACTGTTTGACGATGCTGAGTTCTTGTAACCATGTGCGGATGAAATTTCAGTGATAACACTTACGTTTGAGCATAAATAGAGAGAAGATATTTTCACAACAGAAACTCATAAATACTCATGAATATGTCAACACACAAAATAATTGATATGTTAAGAACTTGGGCGTTGTGCGCTGATAAAAAATGCAATAACTATGTCCAGCTTTGGCTCAAACGACTTCTTCAGACTTTCCGACACACATAGCTTGTGCTCTGAGACCTCTTCAACTCAACTCTTACACCTCTATTGCTGCTTGCTAACTATCGACTCTTCTCTTTGTTATGTTCTCTATTCAACTACTTACAAACTCATTGAACACCAAAAAGAAATGTAATTGGTTTATGGCAAAGTATCGAATTCACAAGCACCACTTTATATTAAAATAAATGATAGATCATCATACATATTAAGATAGATAATTCAAATATTGATAAATCAAGATCCACTGTGGAACCTCATATTCACTTTCTCATACATGAAAGCCTCTTTCAGCTCTCCTACTATCTCACTCATGTTGGGCCTCCAAGATGATGTCTGCTCAACACATCTAAGTGCTAGTTTGGCAACAATAGTGATTGATTTCATGTCATAGTTCCCATCCATCTTCTTGTCTATGATTTCCACTATTTTGCCAGGGTTTTCACTGATCCCCACATAGTCTTTCACCTATAAATAGATGACGTGCAAATATGATTATTGGTGCAGGTAGTCACACAAATAAATTCCTTGCCCATAAATATATGATTAATTACAAATCAATTCCTTACCCATTCTTGGAGATTAATTTCCTCTTCAAGTATAGTGTTATCGATGGGTTTTCGCCCACATATGATTTCTAACAAAACCACTCCAAAACTATATACATCACTCTTTTGAGTCAACACACCAGTGCACATATACCTGTAAAAACATCTCCAAAAATGAATGAAATTGCCACTACTCTCGGGCATCAAAGAATATTCCAAAGAGAATGAAGTCATTTACTCTGGATCCAGGTATCCTCTAGTTCCTACCACTGGAGTGTCAATAGGAGCCTTCCTATCCATTGTCATCATTGAGAGACCGAAATCAAACAGTTTTCCATTCAAATTTATGTCGAAAAGGATGTTGGAGGTCTTCACATTCCTGTGAATTATCATTGGAGTGCAACACACGTGCAGGTATTGCAGTCCTTCAAACAGAAATGGGAGATATGGTTAACCACGATTTCTCTTATTTAATTGTAATCAAATACATAAAATAAAACAGAGTTTACACTACAATTATTTAAATTACCCTCAGCCGCATCGATTGCAATTTTGAGCCTGCTTTTCCAATTTAGTTCGGAAAGTCCTGCTCTCTGACCTGAAAATTAATACTACGACATATTTAGCTGCATCGACCCAATCAAGCGAACAATATTCCTCGGAAATATGTTTACCATAAAGATGTTCTGTTAAAGGGCCTTCAGACAAGTAATCGTAGATAAGCATAAGCTTTCCGGATTCACCAATACAGTAGCCCAGTACAGACCCCACGTTCTTATGATGGACTCTAGAAAGAAGATCGACCTGTTAAGAAAGTGAATCTGTATACATCAATTTTACTATGCGCACATATTTTTTCTTCTTAATTATGAGTGCAGCCAAATGATTCAGAAATTGGATCATATTATATGCTAGAATTACCTCATTTGCTCGTCTTATGTTGGAGGACACTTTTAGTGCTATCTCTTTTCCGTCCGGCAGTTTACCAAAAAACACCGATCCATAGCCAGTACGCCCAATTTCCTGACTAAAGTTTTGTGTGGCTTCCATGATCTCCTCTAGAGTAAAAACCATCGAGTAGTCTGTAATCCATGTAAATTTACAAAGTATGAAAGCGCCGTCTTACGTAGTTTCTTATGGGAGATTCCCACTATATTTCATATTAGAATGTTCTTAAAATATAAGTTCCTCACCTTCAATGAGGGGCTGTCTTTTCGTCCTGAATTTCTTCCAATATATAGCACTACACACCATCAAAGCTAAAGCAATTATTAAACCTCCACTTATAGTTATTCCGACACAATCCCCGCCCTTATACATACAAATGATTATCGCCAATCTGGATCAAGAATAAGAAACCGCAAAGAGAGGGTTTATGTTTAGAAGAAACACTTACAATCTCTCCAACATGCTTAAACTGGACAGATGATTATCGTCGAGGACCTGCTAATTTTACCAAGAATGGATGAATATTCAAAGACTAATTATATTTCCTTCATAAGCCGCACCATCGAACTCTATTTTACATAATCGCAGGCAAGAGGAAGATTCATGAAGCGCCCATATTAAGATTGTTGGCCAACATTTCAAATTTCGAAGTCTGAGAAACTACATCCATTATGTTATCACACCTAACATTCATAGCTATTAGTCACAACTATCATTCATTATAGTGGATCATACAAGTGCCAACGAACATTCAACTCATGAAATATAATGTCAACACGAAATAAAAGTCTACATGGTAGCGACTTTGATGTCACGTGAGCATATGCGTACGAAATCAGTTGGTGCATACGTGCAGTTGCCACTTATGGAGTAAGCTAATTAGGTAGCATTTTTCTCTATTTTCAGGTAAAAAAATGGACCTAATCTTGCTAGATTTTCAGGGGTAATCTGAGTTTGGTATGGATCAAAGTTTCATGCATTTCAGAACTTTACTCCAGAGTTTTGCTTCATTTTAAACCAATCCAAATGCTCAGAAAATCGATCAAACTTATAAATCAGTCGAAAATTTAAAACTACATAAAAAATATACCGAAAAAAATTGCTCCAGAGTTAGCTCACTCCACCACTTAGTCCACTTTGGAACAACGTCCCTTCTTAGGGAATCAAGCTCTTGTTTATGTACAATCAAGAGGTCAAAGGATTCGTCCTTTTCCAACTAACACAAATAATAATTTTTGGTTATGTAAAATTAATAAAAAGTATTAGTTGACAAAACATCGTAGAGAAAGGAGGACTTATGGGTCCCCTCTTCTTCCTTGGGAGAGCTCTTGAGTTCCCTATTGGAGAGCTCTTCTTACAATGATAAACAAGAAAGCAAATGGTGAAGAAATCCAAACCTATTCCCTTAAGAGGTGAGTGGAATAGCTTATTGGAATGTTGCTAGAATGCTCCAAGAAGAAAAGAGGATTCTTGAGGGAGGATTGAGGCAGCATAACAATACTATGAAATTATTAAATTCTTAGCGCACCCATGGCCTCCATTTATAGCATGTCTTTGAGGCAATATCCAACTGGTTCTTAGTGTAAATAAGGGGCCCTTTAGGGCACCCTTTGGTCTTTGACCAACCCCCCATTTGGATTCAGCTCGGATTTGAGGGTCAAATCAAGTTGGGAGCTGGTCCATAAGTGGTTGAGGGGCTGACAAGAACCATAAATGCGTCGTTCACAGAAGTGCGCAACTTTTCTTGCACATAGTCGCGCATATGACGCATTGTGCGCTCTATGGGATTCTTTGGCCCATGCACTGTGCACGCGCTTCCTTTAGTGATTCAACGCATGTCAATTTTTGTCCAGTTGTATAGTTTTTTGCCTCTTGGAAATACATTTTTGGTGTTGCATGTGAACTAATAGGTGTTTCGAACTGTTGTATTTTTGTAACCATTTGCATGCACTGTTGCGGACAAAATTTCAGTGATAACATATGCCCCCTGATGTGTGAGGTTAGGAGCATACGTATAGCCGAAATACATCGATGTTTCTTCTACTGAGAGTACCATTGTTAATGAAGAGTGTTGAAAAAACTGCAAGAGGGATCCGGTCCGAGGGAGAGGGGAAACCATGAGACCCAAATCTGTCTCTAGGGAGAGAAAAGAAAATTTGTATACAAATGAGGCGGGCATGCCCCATGCTCGTGTCATGTAACCCCAAAAATGGAAGACAATAACTGAAGGTGTATGTTGATGTAGATAACTGCAGCGCCCTCTGGGGCGGTTTGATAACGGAAGATGACAATTTTGATGGTGAACATACTCTGAAAAGAGGCAAGGACGCCATTAGGAAGTGTCGATGACTCATAGGCATTTATGGCCTAACAAATTAAGAGGTCTTCGGCTAGTATAAAACAATTGCAATAGTCACACAGTAAGACCCATCGTAACATGATATTTTGTTGAAGTCAAATGTTATGGGGGTCAACGACATCAGAGAGCAATGATGGTTCTCTCTGCATCATCCGAGACTCCTCATTGTAAAGGTAATGAGAGTCAAGATACTATCGACCTTCTCGAAACTGTGTTGATGTCAACAGAAAGGGAAACATGACTCCAAGAAGCAAAGGGATTCATGAAATCGATGGAGATAAGATCAAGAACTGATGGGGAACATGAACGAAGTCAAGACGCGGTGAGACTCAAGACCGTCCTTGGTTGGGGGTATATTGGAAGGATGATTGGAAGCAACTGTAAAACTGTATGTAGTGTCAAGGGGATGACTAGACATGGGGTTAAACTGTGCTAGAGGCATGACAAAGTGGACAAACTCAGAGATCAGGGGCACATGGACTGTGGGATACTCAGGGTTTATGGACAATGTCAATATGAGTAGCGGATAGTGAATGTCCCAACCAAGGGAGACATGGGTTGCTTTGCCATAAAAAAGAAGGTCATCAATGGTGACAACAAAAAGCTAAGTAAATGTTGGAAACAAAGGATTTTTACAATTACCAAATAAATAAAGAATAATTTGGGATGAGTGTACAGATACAGAAATGGGTGCCCTAGTGCAAGATGGCTTGGCCTATGACGGCGCAAGTTGCGTGGAGAACTGGTGGAGGGTGGGGGCCCCATGGGTGGGTTTTTGTATGAGGTAAATGAATGGAGGGTAATCTACAGATGGGAAAACTGATTGTGGATCAAATAGAGGGTTAATGATACTGCGGAGGCCTAGTCAAGATAGAACCGAGAGGTGATAACCTGGGAGTCCATTGGGAAAGCTAGCAAAATAATGAGAAGGAGGATGCGGCTGATTCTCGGAAATGCGTAAGATGATCGGAACTCCCATCCCTAGGGGGTAAAAGTAGCATGAGTGTCAAAGTGACAAGGGGAACTACGAATGGGACAACTCATGTGGGGGAGAGTGCTACCGGGTGACAGTGCCAAAATGCAGCGGAGGTGACAATACTGCAGAGCCGGATGTGGGGACCCTAAAGGCGAATGTTGGAGGGTGTGACTAGGAGATGCAATTGATATTCATAAGGAATGATTACATGCTAGTGTCGATCATATACCTGAAGGGGTTGTGCTGGTTTGCGATGACCAAGTACCTACACACATTAAAATTGAATAACTGACGTGAACAATATCTGAAGATAAAGAACATATAACAACTATTTGATAATTTTGAACATGAACATGCGTACCTGGACGTGATGTGAGAAAAATGCTACCCCTAGGCCAAGTGTAGATGGTGGCCCAGGGAATGTGACTGTGTAGGCGGTAGGACCTTGATCTCTTGGCTGAAGATAGATCGAGAAACAGAGACTCTGAGCTTCTGTAACTGAGTGTGGAAGTTTGGCGAAAGGGACTATATATGGCTCGGGAGCCCACAATGCCACCTCATTTGTACCTGCTGCTATAGTGAGTTGACGAGAGGATTTGGAGGAGTTTCGAAGATTACGGAGTTCGAGCCAATCGATCCAGTATTTGCGAGAGTCAGGTTAGTGGTCCCATCCTCCTGCCCAGTAGATAGTTTCTATTTTTTGGGTAGGGGTTGTACGGATGGTCGTACTAGGGTATTTTTTAGGGATGGGCCCACTAATGCACAGGAGAAGGAAGGATACTTGCACTGAGATGCAAGGGTATAATTCCATCTCCCGTGCATGATGTTCAGCTACGTTGAATACATCCACACATGGGGACACATGGGTGGGAAAAATTGGTGTGCATTTGATGCACAACTGTTGGATTTACAGCTATGCACTGTGCACAACTGTTTCTCATACAGCTATGCATCAGTGCGTATCTGTGTAGAGAACAAGTGTGCATGGATGCACACCTGTGGGTGTGACAACTGTGCATTGATGTGCATCTATTTCTCCTACAGCTGTGCATGGATGTGCAGTTGTGCGAAGAACAAACGTGCCTATGTGCACACCTGTTGGGGTGACAGTTGCGCACTTGAGGTGAAACTAAGGGGTTTTGTGAAAGCTTGAATTTTTGGATTATTTTGGATAAATGATGATTGTTGACCAAGGGTTTCTATGTGAATGCAGGTGATCAGTTTATCATGCCAGTCCATTGGAGGGAGCAAGATTGGGAGCACCTCCAGGAGGCGGTGAGAGAGGAGTCGGGCGTTCGGAGACTCTTAGCATCCTGTGGGCTACTCGAGTTCTCTGACTGCCCACTGATACGGTTGCAGGAGTACCTGCTTCAGTATCTGATATCGATGTGGATCATTGATTTGCAGTTCTTCATTGTGCGGGGGTAGTAGCTGACATTCTCAGCTTTTGAGGATGTGTATTTTCTGACGGGGATCCCTTTTCGGCGAATGGCCCTGCCTACCGACCCCCAGTTGCCAGGGGATGTGCGTTTGATAGACTTGGCATGGGATTACTGTACAGGGCCGAACCTGATGTCAGGTTTGGTCATCTGCATTGATGCGATGGATTCTCTTTTGCATCAGTGCATCGTGACGATGATTGTGAGGATCTATGGATCCTTAAGTACTCAGTGGATTAGTGGTGGTCAGCTGAGGATTATGCAGAGGGTCCTAGATGGGGACATGTTCACCTGGGGCTTGATGTTGCATGCCAGGATGATAGGACAGATACAACGGTGTCAGACCACCGACTCCGGTGAGTTTGCTTTTGGATCTATCCTAGTGGCATGGTTCCTGGAGAGGGTGCCCATGTTGCGCCCTAGAGTTTTGTTGCTGCCTACAGGGTCGCAGGAGCCACGAATGATGTGGTGGGCTCATATTTTGGTACGGCACGGAGGGGGAGAGGGTGGCCACTATTTTACGGCCACATTGGCACATGTGTGGCACCATATTCCATAGATTACACTGTGATTCCCATACGGTGGGATGGATTTCTGGCATGACTCAGACATGGTGTTGCCTCCTGGAGAGGTTTGGGACTAGAGAGGTATGTTTGTGCATTTATGTTTTGTGATTTGATAGCATAGGATATGTTTATATGTATATGGATGTTGACTCTCTCTTTGTTTTTGTGTTTTCATATGTGGGGCCATGAGGCCGGGAGGTGGAGATGGTTGCGGAGTCGACGCGCCAAGGGCTAGTGAGACCATCGCGGGTGGGAGAGTGACGTTGGAGGGATGATGCTGGTGCGAGGCCAGCATATGAAGCGAGGGTCGGTCAGAGACATCGGTTTGATGATCTAGGTGCGGGTCCATTGCGTGCTCCGCAGGTAGAGGTCGATGGGGGGATAGATGATCTCTGATGTCAGTTGGAGGTGTTTTTGCAAGGTGTGTTAGAGGGCATGTGGTCGCATATCTAGGATGAGAGAGTCCTGGAGTAGTGCATGGGTGGTCTTGCAAAGTGGCAGACCATGATCTGCAGAGCAACTGTAGTGGGGGAAGCGATGACTGGTTGACTGCCCCCTGGACTTACAGGACCCCCAGCTGGTGGGGCACCTCTTGCTGATAGAGGACCTAGTGGGGGAGCTTTGGGGGCACCATGAGTGTCGATTATGTATTTTTGTATTTATATAGGCCTGTGAGCCCATTTTGTATAGGGTAGTTTGACACCCATTTTTTTGTAGGATAGGGGGTACCCATTATGTACCTATAGGGGTGAGGGGGCTCACTGGCCTATGGGCGATGTATGTATGGTACTTTTTTGTAAACATTTATGGTACTTTTGATCGACATATATATATGGATACATATTTTGAGATCGTTGTAATGTTTACATGTGTGGATTTTTGTGATTTTTTTTTATGATATCTAATCTATATGCTGTGACTGATGTTTGGTGATTTATGTATATATGATGATGTCATGATGTGATAAATTCCAATCTAACACTACGTTAGCCATGTTATCTGCTATTTGATTGAATTGTCGTGGAATATGTGTAAATGTAATTGAATCAAAGTTTCGAGATAATAGTCTAACTTGCAGGTATTTACAAAAGAGGCAAGGATCGTGGACACGGTATACATTGTTGAGCTGCAGGATGACAAGTTGAGAATATAATAAGATGCTAAGGTGACGAATGTGGTGGTCACTGGCCTCAGCAAGGAGACCAATAACTACGGTGTATTCTGCTTGGCTGTTGATGGTTGAGCCCAAACATATGCCGTTGGAGTGGAACAGTTCATGTGAGGGGGTGTAAAGGGCCCAAGCGGCCGAAGTGAGATTTTATGTCCATCAGCTAGCCTCATTAGCATAACCGATGTGGTAGGCCGATGGAGGATGCATCTATCAATAACATAAATGGTAGATCAGACATGAGGCATGGAGGGAACAAAAGAAGACTAAAAACTCTACAAATGTGTAGAAAAGAAAAAGCCTAGTGTAGAATGACTATGCTCAGGTGTAAAACTTCTTTAAGTACAACCCGTTGACGGGTTCTTTGAGAGGATAGTCTTCTGGGGAAGCCAAGATGTATGCGCCTTTAGTGAGGTAGTGTTGGACAATATAGGGTCCATGCCATAATGATTTAAATTTCCCATGGCCAAGAGTATCGTGAGCGATATCATAGGCTAGGATGAGATCTCCTTCATTGAATGAGCAAAGTTTGACATGGCAGTCAAAGGTGGATTTAGACCTTTTTTTAGCTGCCTCATTGTTCTGTAATGAAGACCGACGATCTTCATCCAACAACTCTAAGTTAAACAATCGTTTCTCCATTGGAGCAGTGTCAAGTAGTAGCTCGATGGTGGTGCGCAATGTGGGAATTTCACACTCTATGGGGAGGGTGGCTTCAATCCCATGGACGAGATGAAATGGTGTAAAACTGGTGGTAGTTTTAACTGTCGTGCGATAAGCCCATAATCTTGAAAACAACATATGATGCCAGTTGGTCTTATGTTTGTTAACAGTGCGTTGCAACATGGTTTTAAGGACTTTGTTAACAACCTCAACATGTCCATTGGACTGAGGGTAGTATGGGAAGGTAAACTCATGGGAGAAGCCTAACCTTGAGGAGAGTTCAATGAAGATCTCATTCTCAAAGTGTTTACCATGATCGGAGACTAACTGTAGTGGAACTTTGAAATGGGTAATGATGTGGTTGAAGAAAAAACCCACTGTTGTGTCAGCAATATTGTTGAAGGTAGACATGGCTTTGACCCATTTGGTAAAGTAATCAACTACCATGACGATGTCCTTGTGTCCATTACTAGATGGAGGGTTGCAAGTCATGAAGTCAATGCCCCATCTACAGAAGGGGTTGACGATGATGATTGGATGTACAAGAGTGGGTGGCGCTCATGCTTTGTTTACATAAAGTTGGCATTTGTCACATCGCTTGATAGCGTGGATGCGGTCACGAAACAGTGTGGGCCAGAAGTAGCCTGCTCGAATGATTTTTTGGGCGGTGGACATACCTGAAAGGTGGTCGCCACAAGCACCGCTATGGAAATCATTCAAGACTCTGTCTTCTTCGTCGATGGTCAGACATCGACAGAGTATGGTGTTGACCCCACATCGGTATAAAATTTCACTGATAAGGAGGTATCGAGGGGCCTGATGGCGAATGCGTCGACGGTTATCTCGAGAAATATGAGACCCAAACTTCTGTGTTAGAAGATAGACGAGGAGGTCTCCATACCAAGGGTCATCCGAAGGGATGTAGAAGAGGTGTTCGTCGGGAAAATCCGTATTGACAGGTGAATCTTTAGTGTCTGATGGAAATGTCATGATGATTTCGGTGAGGACAAGTGCTTTCTTTCTTTTGGGAGTTGAGAACTCTAGGTCGTATTCCTAAAGGATGACAATCCATCAGGAAAATTTTCCATTAATCTATCGTCAACTAAGAAAGTACTGCATGGGGTTGGAATCTGCCACAACTTTGGTAGTGTGAAGCAAGATGTAATGATGCAGTTTCTAGACTGCAAAAACAACTGTGAGGGAGATTTTCTTCTCATGATTGTATTTCAGGGGTGGTCCTGAATTTTTTTTACTGATGTAATAAATAACATGCTCGCGGCCATCATCCCCTAGTTGGACGAGAACTCCTTCTACTGAGATGACTGAGGCCGACAAGTAGAGGATGTAATCATGATCATAGTCGAGAGGACTAATCAAAGGGGCATTGGATAACGCTTCTTTTAAATCATCAAAAGCGGTTTGGGCATGTTCATCCCATCAAAATGGGATATCATGACGTAGTAATAAAAGGAAACCATGTGTGCGAGTGGCATAATCTAGGACAAAGCTTCGTAAAAATTTGGCCTTGCCTTGTAGGCTCTACAGTTGGCGCAAATTCATAGGTGGTGGAATTTCTATGATAGCTTGGACCTTGAGGGGGTCCACTGTGATGCCGTGTTGGGAGACGATGAACCCAAGGAGGCGTCTGATGGTGATGCAAAATACACACTTGAGTGGGTTCAAGCAGATATTGTACTAGAAACATCGTTGAAAGACGACTCGTAAATCGTCTAGATGTTGAGTTTATTTCTTGGATCGATCAGTGAGGTCATCCAAGTAAGCGAGAATGATGCGAGCAAGATCATGGAAAACATAGGTCATGGCCCATTGGAATGTAGCACCTACATTTTTTAGTCCAAAAGGAATGACACGATAAGCAAAAGTAACCCATGGGGTGGTAAATGCAATTTTATACTGATCTGTTGGATGGATTTGGATTTGATTGTAGCCAGAGAACCCATCCATGAAGGACAAGGCCTCATGGCCGGCATAGTCGTCAATAATTTTGTCGATGAAAGGGGTTGGGAAGTTGTCCTTGGGACAAGCATGGTTGATATCATGAAAGTCAGTGCAGACGCGAATAGTTCTCTGTTTTTTGTTAACGGGGACTGGGTTGGAAACCCATGAGGTATACGCAATGGGTTAAATGAACCCTGCAACGCGTAACTTGTCAATCTCATCTTTTATAGTTGTGACTTTGGATGGGTGTAGTGGTCGTTTATTTTCACGTACTGGGGTGACATCTTGTTATTGGACTAATCAGTAGGTGTGGACACTAACTGATCTCCCTAGATCCACCTAGATCTAGAACAAAACACACCACAACATGACGCTTTCTTTAAGTTTTAAATATTGAATTTACTAACTAAAGAGGGATGGGTGACATACCATTTAAATGTCGCTTCCTCTCGCCATCGCCATCCTAGCTTTGTTCCAACGATCATACGATGATGAACCTGCAAAAGAACGCAAATAACCAAAGTGATAGCAATAGCATAAACTCAACATAAACCTATGTATGTGATCAAGGAATCATACAATAAAACACAACAAGCTTTATAGGAAAGAATCATATTACTGTATCATATT
>JZKD02S0485162.1:108787-126738 GCA_000966675.3 Picea glauca | reverse complement strand
TCGGTTAATTGTTATGAATATGTGAACCAGGTTTCTTTTCCTTTGTACCATAAGACACCTTAACTTCGGGACGAAGTTTCCTGAAGGGTGGGTGTATGTAACAACCCTAGTAAAAATTTATTAGGTAATTAACATTTCTAACATGTTATTAATTAAACAAAGATTGGTATAATGATACTAATTAAATACTAATTAATTAATTAATTGTTATAATTTGATTAATTGATTGATTAATTAATTACCTATTACATTCATTGACATGAGTATTAAATTAAGAGGGTTAATAAATTATACTGTTTAATTAAATGATCTACGTATGCTAGGGGATAAGAAGCATTAATAAACAGATAAGGAACATTAATAATTGGGTAAGGGGCATTAACTATGAGGATAAGGTAATAAATGTGTAGGTAAAGAAATAAATGAGGAGAAAGGGCAGTGAAGGGGGGATATGAGTGGAAGAGAGTTTACGGAAGGGAGGATCACTGTACTTGTTTTGGAAGAGGGTTCTCTTGGATTTTTTGGGGGAGGGTTCTCTTGGATTTGCATAGGAGAGTTTTGAGTTCGATAGTCGGGGAGGATTAGTACAGGGGGCACCGGTTTACTGGGGGTTTTGGGCACGGGCGCCAGGATATCCATATGGTATCTTGGAGCTAGGAGGTTGTCCTAGTTGGCAGGGTGGAAACACGGTTTGGGCAAAGTTGGTCCATGGCTTCAAGTTGGGCAAGACAGCAGCAGGAAGGTCAACAAGACAAGCAGAAAGAGGAGGGTTAGCATCAGACCAAGGTATTTTAAATTACGTATTTATTTTATTCTATTATGAAATTATTATGGTAAAATTGTTTATTTCTGTTATGAAATTATTATTCGTTGATAAATTTATATGCGTATCTGCTGAATTTATAAGAAATTATTGATTTTCTGAAATCAAGTAGAAGTTACTGTTTCAGTTTATGGAATTAATGGATGTTAAATTAATATGGTTACTACAAATTGGCTGATGTTAAACAACCATATTTGTGTACTTATAACTATTTGCGTGATATTATGCCTTGAAAATGGAGTTTTTGAGGATTTTAGGCCATTTGGAGGGGGATTTGATCCCAGAAAGAGGCCAGATCTTGAGGGAAGTTGGGATACCTCATATGAGCCTTGAAAAATATAAGAACCAGGATTTTTGAAGCTTGGAGGATACTTTTTGATGTAGGGTTTTGAAGGAGCAGTTTGTAAATTTTGACCTTTTCTCATGTTTTGAGAGGCGTTTTTCTCATGTTGTTGAGAGGATTTTGATGGTGTATGCATGAATCTGAGCAATGAGGTCTTGCACAAAAGACATGAAGCATGTAATGTAGCAACAAAGAGCATTGTAAGAGAACTTTGAGAATTTTTAAAGAGCAATAAATAGGTCCTCCACTTGGAAGCGGGCCCGGAGACGTAGCCAACATTTGGTGAACTCCGTTATCAACCTCTTGTCTTTGTTTCTCTTTTTGTTTTTCTATTCTATTCTCTTCATTTGAAACATGAATATTAATGGCTGATCTCTTTATACATTAATAAGCATCAAGTAAAAGTCACATTTGATATTCCGCAAACAAGATAACAAGTTTATGTATTTTGCATTCTTATTGATCCGACGCAAAAAGTACATTAAACTAACTTGCAATTTATCAGTAATACCTTCATTTTTGGATCAAGTTTATGGTATTAGACAATTGGTTGTGAAGGTTTGACAGTAATTGCAAGCATTGGATGCTCACGAGGGAAAAACTCAAGTGAGGAGAAGGCCAACTTGAGGCTCTTGACACAAAGATTCAAAGGTGACCGCATAAGCAAGAGATGTCTTCGCCACAGAAATTGGGTCCCTTCAAATTTGAAGATGATTTCTTTGAGGCCTTTAAATTGATGCAAGACATAGTAGAGGAGATTTACCATGAAAGAGGTCAGCGAAGGAATCCAAAAGTTGAAGAAGGTGAATCTTCGGTAAGAGAAGAAGGAGGAGTTGGAGGTGGTGGACCTTCGGAACCTTCTTCTCCTTCATCCTCATCATATAATAATGAAGCAAGTGTACATTCCTCTAGCGATAAGAAAAAAACTCATCATTCTTCTTATATGCCATTATTAAAGTTAGATGTAAAGTTTCAATTACCCACTTATGATGGTGAATTAGATGCAAAAAAGCTAGATAATTGGGTGAGACAATTAGAAGTCTATTGCAGGATACAAAAGATTGTTGATGATGAAACTAAGATCTAACTATAAAGTCTCAAATTGGGAGGCACAAATCTCATTTGGTGGGAAAGAAGAACTAGAGATGATCTTAAGAAAAGTGGTAAAACAATCTCTTCCTAAAATGATTTTGTTATTGCCTTAAAACAACAGTTTTATCCTTTAACTTACATGCAACAAGAAATGATGAATTGGCAGTGTTTAAGGCAATAAAAAGGTCAAAGTGTATAAGAATATACTCAGATATTTCATAAGAAAGATTTAAATTTGGGTATTCCATTATATACACAAGAGACACTCCTAAAATATATTGGTGGTTTACATTCTTATCTTAAGCACACTATTCTTATGCTAAATCCTTCTAACTTTGATGAAGTATGTGTACAAGACATTCACATTGAATCAAGTAAAGGGAATGTTGGTGATAGTGTTTCTACATATACTTGGCAAAGAAAGGATGCAGGGAAAAGGAAAGAGAAGAAGACAGCCACAACAAGAAAGGAGAAGCCTACTTGCAAGAATTGCAAGAAAGTAGGCCATGATGAAGATCGTTGTTGGGTCTTACATCCTGACTTGAAGCCAAAGAAGTTTGCCAACCACGAAAGGAAGAATACCACAACTGCGACAATTCAAGTGGATCTTGGATCAGATTCCGGTGATGAGACACAGGCTGTAGCTATGGGAATCCAAGGTATAAATTTTGTTGTAAGTTCTAGCTCTTCTAGTTCAGTTGATGTAAATGATGAGTATAAAAGGAATGAACTTTTCCACATAAGGGTTATAACACATAATGTCAAAGTTGATACTCTTGTATACAATGGATCACAAGCCAACTAATTAGTGAAGATGTTGTGAATAACTTGGGACTTGAAACTAAGTCACATCCTAAACCATATCCATTGGGATGGGTATGTGGTGATAACAATTTACAGGTAACCAAGCAATGTAAAATCAATTTTGCAACCACTTCTAATTATGTTGATGAAGTAGAGCTTCATATAGTGCCACTGGACATATGTGGAATTGTATTGGGAAGCCCATATCTTTATGATAGGAAAGCCATATTCTACAGGGAGGAAAATAAATATTGCTTCAAGAAAGATGGGAAGGAGTACATTGTTCGTGCTCATCGCATGAAAACTGACAGGTCCTTTGCAGCTACAGGGCAGTTAAAAAGAATGGTAAATGCAAGCAAAAGTTTAACACTTATCTCTGTAACAAAACATGAAGTTTGTGATGCTAAACATGAGATGGTTCAGTATGTTTCTAACAGTCATGAAGTTTCTCCAGGGTTATAGCATGAGGTTTGGCTGCATAATTTGATTATTGTTCCTGTTCAAAAGGGGAAGCATGTTTTTTCATTTTCATTTGCATACTCAGTATTGTTGATTAATTTGTTGTTGTTCATTGGTGTATGGCTACAAAGTGCGGAAAAGAATATAGATGATTGTGAGATCAATGAAATGATTACTTTGATAAACAATGCTATCTCAATTTTCATGTTTGTTTTGATTAGTCAGGTGATCATTATCCCAACAGAGAGGATGGATGATACATGACAAAGTGGGGAGGCAGTACCCTCACTTCTTACTTGAGTAAAAGTAGACTTTTGGTGGTCCAAAAGCTTCCAAAGTGGGGAGAAATGATCCAGGAGGATCCCTGGGCTCAGAAAATGCTCAAAGATCAAAGTTCTCATAATTGGATGAAAACCAATTCCATCGCGACTGGCTCATCGCACTAATTTCGACCATATATTCATTTCCTCAAAATAGACTTCGGATGTGAAAAATATCGCACAACATTCAGATTCTTCTATGGAAAAAGTCAATGGTCAACTGGAAAATGAATAAGTGCCACATGGCCCAGACATGAATAGCCACGTGGCACTTCACTACTGGTTGGCATGTAAAAAAGTATTTGGGGGTCCATGGGATTTGAACCTCTGACCCATGGCTAGCTCCAAGTCTTTGGAAAAGTTCAATTACCAACCTGCCAAAGTCAAATTTATGAAAAAAAACCCACTTTCCTATAGTTTTAGGGTCAAATATCCAAAGGAGGGCGCAAGGGGGCTAGGGCTAAGCCCCATCACATGGTTTCATTATAGGAGTGCATCTAAGGGATAATTCTGGGTGCACCCAAGGGCAGATTAGCCCAGATCCCATGGAAGGTGCCACAAAACCAGGAGCTAACAGTTAAGGGGGCTGGCGCATAGCACTTGGAGCGCTGGCACTTGGCCATGTGGCCCCATGTGACCTGATAAAGGGGGCGCACGCCCTGTCTTGGGGGCTACTCTGCATTTTTGGTTTAATAGTGTTTTTTAAACATTACACATGTGATTGTTGCGTGATATTATGCCCAACAAATGTATTTTTTGAGGATTTTAGGCCATTTGAAGGGGGATTTGATCCCAGAAAGAGGCCAGATCTTGAGGGAAGTTGGGATTCCTCATCTAAGCCTTGAAAACTATAAGAACTAGGCTTTTTGAATCTTGGAGGAGACTTTTTGATGCAGGGTTTTGAAGGAGTAGTTAGTAAATTTTGGCCTTTTCTCATGTTTTGAGAGGTGTTTTTCTCATGTTGTTGAGAGGATTTTGATGGTGCATGCATGAATCTGAGCAAGGAGGTCTTTCACATAAGACATGAAGCATGTAATGTAACAGCAAAGAGCATTGTAAGAGAACTTTGAACATTTTTAAAGAGCAATAAAGAGGTCCTCCACTTGGAAGTGGGCCTGGAGGCATAGCCAATGTTTGGTGAACTTCGTTATCAACCTCTTGTCTCTGTTTCTCTTTCTGTTTTGCTGTTCTATTATCTTCATTTGTAGCATGAATATTAATGGATGATCTTCTTATACATTAATAAGCATAAAGTTAAAGTCACATTTGATATTCCGCAAACAAGATAACAATTTTATGTATTTCACATTCTTAACGATCCGATGCAAAAATTACATTAAACTAACTTGCAATTTATCATTAATAGCTTCGTTTTTTACTCAATAATAGGTTTGAGGTTAAGGGATTTAGATACCCCCTTGTTCCTTAGAATAGTCACCAGTCCCAAGACCTTAAATGGTCAAAATCAATCGGATAAATCCTAGACTTGAGCGTTGATTATGTGCCTTGGAGGTCCTAACCTTGCAGGGTAGGTTGGACAGGTAGGCATCATTGTTATATTTATATGATGTGGTTGATATATGAATAACATTGAAGTTGTATATGAATCTTGTTGTGTAATGAGATAGATGAGAATAAAATGTGTAAGTAATGATGTATGTTGTTTTCATGTAACAAATTTCCTAACTGAGGTTTCAAAGAAAAAAAAAATTCACTTCTGTAATCACTTACTTTTATGTTGTAACAGAGGGTTTGTTACATATGGTATCAGAGCAGGTTCAACCCTATGACATTGGACCATTATGCCTTCCACTATGTTAAATAAAATGATTAAATATGTATCACTAATAAATTTTGAATCTGTCTGTGTATGTAATCATGGTTAGAGGACGCAGGGGAAGTAGATGTAATGGTGTGGGAGGAAGAGATGTGCCTCCTTTGATAGTATCCACTTCAGAGGGATATAACCCTTAGGGAGATGAGCATACCACTGAGAAGGAGCAGGTTGTTGTGGGAGATGTGGTTGGTATGATGAGATCCTTCTAGAGGATGTCATAGGCATTGATCAACCGTCTGGATCGAGATGACGGTAGAGAGTATGTGCCCAATGAAGGTTCACAATGCGCTCCAGTTGGTAGTAGTAGTTTACATAGATAACTCAAGAAAGTGAAGTTTCTCGAGTTATCGGGTTCCACAAATGACTTAGCTACTGAGACATGGTTGGAGAACATGGCGATGTGCTTTGCACTTTGTGATTACACCTCCAACATAAAAGTCTGCATGGCGGTCTTTCAACTGAAAGGGAGTGCTCTACTTTGGTGGAAGACACTCCTACCTCAACTAAACATGGTCGTGGAAGACGTGTCATGGGAATTTTTTGAGGAATTTCAAGAGAGGTACTTGTCTGATGAAGTCATTGAGTGCCACCTTAATGAGTTCAATGCCTTACGACAAGGTAGTCGTATGGTTCTGGAGTACGTGTTTAGGTTCATGGAGCTACTTAGGTATGCTCCACAACTGAACACAAAGAAGTTAAAGGTCAACAAGTTTTTGTTCGGCCTTAACTTCAACATTCATGTGAAGGTGAGGATCCCAATGCCTTAGAGGTTGTATGATGCAATTTAGAAGGCCCTCATAGTTAAGGAAGAGATGAAAAATGGGGGTCATATCAGGACTCCTTCTAGACTAATTGGACAGACAACATCAGGAGCGCAACAACATCAGACACAAACCAGATAGACTTTTAGGCATCAAGATATGCCCAAAGGACCTATTTTTCGACACCGTGGTGATAGACTCCTTACAGAGAACCACATCAACAACAACAACATCCTCCACAACAAAAACAACAATTTAGGCATGTTCAACAGAACATACCAAGATCACAGACTACTAGGACAACAACATCTACTTCAGGGACCAGGAGCACTGGACCGAAGACTAGATGTTGAACATGTGGAAAGCCACATTGCCAATAATATTGTCCGATTGAGAAGGCCATATTGGTAGGATCATTAGGACCCACTATAGTTGGATATTTGGGCAAGGCCCACATGATACATGCAATGGTGAACAATTGCCAGGCTTAGCACCAGTCCACTGTGATCAAGACATCAGGTATGATTGTCGATCAAAATTTTAGTATTTTGATAGATCCAGAAGATACAAAGATATTTATTTCTAGTGCAACACTTAAGAGAATTAAGCTAAAGGCAGTCAAACAGGACAATTTCAGATTTGTATAAATTGCATTGGGTGCCAAACCGAAAGTTGGAGGAAAGGTTATGGACTACAGCATTAACTTGGGTGATTTTGTATCAAAGGTAAATATTTATTTCATGATATTAGGATTTTATGACATAGTGATTAGCATGGATTGGTTGGAATATCATGATGCGATACTTAACTATAATACAAATAGTTAATTTTGACGGATGATTTGGGACATAGTAGGGTGATTGTAGGAAGAAACTAGGGGGTTTCACTGAGATTTATTTCCTCCCTACAACTACAAAAATGTATGCACAAGGGATGGAAGTTATATGCCATCCTAGAAATTAATGGAAAGGGCAAGGCAGAGATATTAGAACACCTTCCGATAGTATCATAGTTTCATACATATTTTCGGAGGAAATACTAGGTTTTTCTCCAGAAAGGGAACTTGATTTTATCATAGATTTGAAACCTGGATTAGAGTCGATTGAGAGAACGCCATAACGAATGCCAATGCCTGAATTGTAGGAGTTGAAAATGAAATTGAATGGATTGTTAGACTTGGGGCTTATTTGTCCAAGTGTGTCACCATGGGGTGCACCAATGATTTTTGTTAGAAAGAACAATGGATCGTGGAGGCTTTGTATTGACTATCGTCAATTGAACAAGGCTATGATCAAGAACCAATATCCATTGCCTAGGATTGACGATTTTTTTGATCAAATGAAGGGAGAAACTGTGTTTTCTAATATCAAATTGAGATCAAGATATCATCAGTGATGAATTAAAGAGTAATATATCCCTAAGACCGCATTTAAAATGACATTTGGACACTATGAGTTTACCGTTTTTCCATTTGGTTCGACGAATTCTCCGAGAGTATTCATGAGTTTGATGAATGGGGTATTCCATGAATATTTGGACAAGTTTATTTAAGTATTTATTGATGACATACTGATTTATTCTCGGATGAAAGAAGAGCATGATGAACACTTGAGATTGGTTTTATAGTCTCTAAGAGAAAACAAATTGTATGGGAAGCTATCGAAATGTTATTTTTATCAATCAAAGATTCATTACTTGGGATATATCATATCTAGAGAAGGTATCAATGTGGATCCAATGAAAGTAGAGTCTATTATGGAATGGACCACACCAACAAATGTACAATAAGAATGCAACTTTATGGGCTTAGAAGGATATTACCGATGATTCTTTGAAGGTTTTTCAAAGATAGCAAATCCAATCACATAATTGCAGAAGAAAAACAAGAAGTTTGTATGGTCAAAGAAATGCACGGAAGCATTTCAAAAGGTTAAAGAGTTGTTAATGAAAGCACCGATACTGAAGGTCCTCGACATGGAAAAAGAATTCTTGGTATGAATAGATGCATCTGAGAAAGTTTTAGGTGGATTTTTTATGCATGACGGTCGAGTGATCACTTACATATAAAGGAAATTTAGAAGGCATGAGGAAAACTACGCAACGCATAACTTGAAGTTATTAGCAATTGCATATGCCTTGAGAGTATGGAGACATTATCTGATTGGATGAAAATTAGAACTAAAGACAGATCACTGTGGATTGGAGCATATATTTAATCAGAGTGACTTGAATGCACAACAAAGGCGTTGGTCAGAATTACTTAGTGAATATGATTTTGAGATTACTTACATTAAAGGAATGGTGAACGGAGTAGCAGATGCATTGAGTCAGAGACCAAGCATATTCTCGATAATACCTCTTAAGACGAATCTTCGAGAAAATATTCTAACCTTACAGATAGATGATGACTGGTACAAAGAAGTTAAGAATAATATTGAACGAAATACCATGATGGTGCCAAAGTTTGAAGGTTATTCATTGGAAATTGACGGATTGTTGAGATATAACGATAGAACTTATGTACCACCTAACGACGAATTAAGAAGTTTTATCTGAAGCAAGGCTCATCAAGAAATATACATGGATCATCTGAGAGTCAAAGAGATGAAGGCAGACCTTAAGGCTTTATTCTTCTAGAAAGGAATGAAAGAAGACACATTTAATTACGTGGTGAGATGTCTAGAATGTCAGCAAGTGAAGGCTGAACATAGACATCCCGAAGGATTGTTACAGCCATACACTATCCCTGAATTGAAATTGGAATTCATTTTGATAGATTTTATAGTTGGATTTCCACTGAAGTCAAGGAGACACGACTCGATTTTTTTGGTAGTTGACACTCTAACGAAGAGTGCACACTTTATTCCAGTGCGTACGATGTATCATACACCAGATATAGCTAGTGATTTTGTTAGCTATATTGTGAGGTTACAAGGACTACCAAGAAATATCATATTTGATGGTGGATTGGTGTTTACAAGACGATTTTGAACCAGTTTCCAAGAGGCCTTGGGAATGCAACTAAATTTTAGTACAACTTATCATCCAGAGATAGATGGACAAACAAAAAGAAAGAACCAGATTTTGGAGGATATGTTGCATATGTATGTAATGGATCAACATAAACGTTTGGAAGGCTTCTTTCCATTGGTAGAGTTTTCATACAACAATAGTTACTAGAGTACGATTAAGATGGCACCGTTTGAGTTTCTTTACGGGAGACCGTGTTAGACGTTGTTGAGTTGGGATCGAATTGAGGATAGGGTCCTAGTGGGACCAAAAGTGATCCAAGAAATGGAAGAATAGATGCAATTGATAATACAAAGGATTAAAGAAGAGAAAGATCAGTATAAGAGTTATGTTGATGCGCATCGCGTTGACCGCATTTATCAGTTTGAAAACATATTTTTCTTCTAGGTAAAACCGTACAAGAGTTCAATCAAGTTTGGAAAGAGTGTTAAACTATCTCCTAGGTTTGTGGGACCTTTTGAGGTTGTGGAAAAGAAAGGACCTGTGGATTATCAACTAGCCTTGCCTGATTCTTTGAGGCATATGCATGATGTGTTTCATGTATCTATTTTATGACATTATATTAGTGATTTGACGCAGGTGCGCCCCAGAATCGGACACGTCCTCTCTCATAGGACCTTCTTATTCTCGGCCCGAAGAACTCGAAGGTTCTTCTATTTCCTTATCAGGAAATCTACACCCACAGAAATCTTCCCCCGAGGTCTCCCCTTTACCACCAGGAGATCAGCTAAATCTCGCTATCTCGCGAGTTGGGACTTAAAGCTCCCAACTCTCCCTTTCAAATCTTCCGATACCTGATCTGGCGATACGGGTATAGCTCCTCCTATGTGCAACTGTGGGCTAGGCTTAATGCTAGCGCTTCTCATGCCCTTGAAATCTCGTGACCTCGCAACCTCGCGACCTCGCCAATTGAACCGTCGAGTTTTCACCTTCCTAGTCCACGAGTCCCCGAGATGCATGGTCCCACCTTATACTCTGCCACACATCCACAAGAATCTCGACTCCTCGACACTTCGCGACTCAACGTCCACATGAGTCTCGGATCCTCGGCACTTCGCGACTCGGTGTCCCCTTTGTGCCACCTGTACTCCACTCATGCTCCGCTATGGCCCACACTGCTCTCCAGCTATCAGGATATCGCTATCTCGCAACCTCGCGATACTCACGGCCAAGTTCTCGAACCTTTTCTAGCGAGGTCTCGAGACTTGATCCCTCGCGCATATCCAATGGTCCTCCTATGTTCTGGATCCAATGGCTGTCCTTCTCTAATCTGAAAATAGAAGGCTAACTTGTTATTCTATGCAGGCACCCTCTACCTCATTAAAATAAATCTTAACAGGACCTTGCTTCATGTGTTAAACTATGCAAGATGATTTATGTGTTAAGTTCTTGCTTGTTCTTGTCAATGTATATGTGAGAGAGAAGGTTCTTTTAAATGATTAAATGTGTGCTATAAACCAATACACAGCAATGTAAAGTGCAGAAAATAACACAACAAACTCACAACAATAGCAATATGATAAAGGAGTTCACCCCTCTCTGGGCTACATCTCCTTGAGCCTCCTTCAATGGACTTGGCTCTCTGGGATTAGTTGTCAAATGTTCTTTTACAAGCTACTGCTCAACTCCAATGGTTTTATAGACTGTACCATTGGGTTCAGAATACACAAAAACCCCAAAATTGACTGTTACAACTCTGAAAATGGACAATGGCTCATCCAACAATGACCTCTTCTACATGTGACCTCCAAGCTTCCCTGAACTTGAATGAGGAAAAAATACCTGTATAATTAATCCAATGGATCTGAAACCTATCCCAATGTGTTCAAAGCATAATAAACAGTCAGAAATGACTATTCAGTCTCAGAAAATGGATAAGTGCTCATCTGAGCAATGCCTCAAACAATGAGGGCTTCAATGGTCCCTGGAGCTTCCTCAAGATTAAATGGTTAAAAACATGCATTAGAAGTCTCCAAATGCCTATGAAAACATCACCAATGGACTCAGAACATCCAAAAACCCCTAGCTGGGCTTTTACAGCACCTGATTTGGCCAAAAATTGAAGAAGTTATGCTTGCTGCCATTTTCCTCCTTCAAACTGCTGTTACCGGTTCGCCATTTCGCACCTGTGCAAGACTGAACCTCGCGATACTCACGGCCAAGTTCTCGGACATCTTCTAGCGAGGTCTCGAGACTTGATCCCTCGTGCAGATCCAACGGTCCTCCTATGTTCTGGATCCAACGACTGTCCTTCTCTCACCACCTCGCGACCTCGTGACTTGGAGTACCGAATGTTCGGGCTCTCAACCTGCGAGCTCCCGAGTTCACGAGATCATCGATCTCTGCCACCTGTCCCCTTTGTGCCACCTGTACTCCACTCATGCTCCGCTACGGCCCACACTGCTCTCCAGCTGTCATGATATCGCTATCTCACAACCTCGCGATACTCACGGCCAAGTTCTTGGACCTTTTCTAGCGAGGTCTCGAGACTTGATCCCTCACGCAGATCCAACGGTCCTCCTATGTTATGGATCCAATGGCTGTCCTTCTCTCACCACCTCGTGACCTCGTGACTTGGAGTACCGAATGTTCGGGCTCTCAACCTGCGAGCTCTCGAGTTCACGAGATCATCGATCTCTGCCACCTGTCCCCTCAGATGGACGACTCACAACCTCCTCGCCACCTCGCCACTCGTGAAGCTAAAGGGATTCCCTTTCAATTCTCCAATGTCCGAGGCTGCGAGATGAGAATCTCCTTACACGCGTCCTCCTCAGTGAACGGCTTTGATCTTATCACGTCTCACGATCTCGCTGCTCTGGCTGCACAACTTTTGGGGCTTCAACTCCCGAGTCTCCGATACCCGATACTACATGTATATCCTAAGGCTCCTATGACTCGGAATCAGTGGCCTTGCCTCTCCTGAGCTTCCAACTGTTCAAAATCTTCTTGCCATAACCCCCTTACACCCTTGCAAGATCTGACGATCCTCGAAACTTCGTGAAATCTCTTCAAAGGATTTTGACCATCCGTTCTTTCTTGGTTAAATCCCGAGACGAAAAGGGTATCTCTCTCTACGAGATTCCTTCACTACTTTGCCACCCTGCGACGTTTCTCCCCGACTTCAGGTCACACTTGTCTACGTTGAATCTTCAACAACTCAGAGGCCTAACCCTCCTAGGCTTTTCCACAATTTCAGTCTTCTATAAAGAACCCTTGCACGCACTCCTTGCGGCAAATATTCAAGCACGTCTAATTGCCAAAGTTCTCTTGACTCTGCGCCCGACTGCAGCAGCATTACTTCAATACTTCGCTCAGTGTCATGATTGAGACTTCCTTAGCCTACTCACTCCTTGCACGACTTTAGCAACCCGCGTTTACTCTTAAGAAAATGAGAACAAGAGTTAACTCTCTGAGCCTTCTGTCAATGCACTCCTTGCGGACAACTTCAACTGCACTCCTTGCAGGAATCCTTGCTCAAAAGAGAAACAATTGTAAATCTCCTCACTCCCCCTCCGATTTCAGTCTTAACACATGAAATCATACACATGGCATAATAACAAATGCATAACAGAAAGTAATATTCATAAGCAGAGCATTTAACACAAATACACAGAGAATAACACAACGGCCATGAATCTGAATCAATTCCTTCTATTAATTCAAGATCTATACATGGGTGTTTTCTACAATTATTTGCTATTCTCCTATGCTCTCTTGATTCATGTTTTGAACTCACTTACAATGATACAAATGAGGGTGTCTATATTTGGTTTTCCCTCTTCCTTCTAGAACTATCTAATCTAAGAATTCAATTCTACCTACCTGCAACTACTGCTATAAATGCCTCCGTCTATCTCAGACAAGAGCGTATGGATCGAGGTTTGATTACATTTTTACCAAGGTGCTTTCATGATCTCATTTAAGCTTTGGCATGTCAACTTCAAGAGAGAATTTAAAAATTCAAAAAATTGCGCTGGACGTCTTCCAGTTGTCTTCTGCTTCCACATTGGGTTTGCTTGTTGTGAGGGATGCTCCCGCATCATACTCCCTCACTTGAAAATTTGCATGGGCTCCTGTCCATGAGCTCCCGCACGGTATGTCCATGCTTCAAAATTTCTACTTCAGTCTCCCAGCTGGCATCTTCAACTGGGTGTCCCTTCCACTTGACCAAATATTCAAAATATTCTTTCCTTCTGGTTTTCTTACCCCCTCGTTTATTCAGTATCTGCTCCATCAGTGGCTTCTCTGCAACTGGCATCTGCTTCTGCCACTAAACTTCTAGTTTTTCATCACTTTTTGCTTCTATTTCATCAGCTCTATATGGATATAAGTTCGAAACATTAAATATTGGAGATATTCTAATGCCATTTGGTAACTCGATTTCATAAGCATTCTGTCCCATTTTCTTCAAGACCTTGCACGACCCAATTTTCTTCATCTTCAACTTGTTGTATGTTCCTCTCAGAAACCTTTCTTTCCTCAAATGTGCCAGAACCAAATCACCAACTTCAAACTGAAGTTGTCTCCGATGCTGATCTACTCTGCGTTTGTACTCCTGGCTTGACTTCAATAGTCGCTCCTTCACCTGGATGTGAAGTTCCTTCATCGCTTCAGTGAATTCTCCAGCACTAGCACTGCTAGTATCAGTCTGTTCTAAATCCCTCAATTCAGAAACTCCTCTTGGCTGTATTCCATATACAATCTGAAATGGACTTTTTCCTGTGCTCCTGTTCACTGAATCATTGTATGCGAACTCTGCTTACGGTAATATGCTATCCCGGTTGCTATGGTGCTCTGTCACCAAGCTTCTCAACAGGTCTCCCAGACTTCTGTTGACTACCTCTGTCTGCTCATCCATCTGAGGATGATAAGAAGAACTAAACATCAAATTAGTCCCCAGCTTCTTCCACAATGTTCTCCAGAAATTCCCTATGAATTTTGTATCTCTATCTGAAACTATGCTTTTCGGCAATCCATGGAGTCACACAATTTATTTGAAAAACAAATTTGCAATGTGAGTCGCATCGTTGGTATTCTGGCATGGGATAAAATGCGCCATCTTAGAAAACCTGTCAACTACCACAAAGATTGAATCGGCACCTCTTTGTGTTCTCGACAATCCCAATACAAAATCCATGCTGATTTCTTCCCACAGCCTCTCAGGTATGGGCAATGGTTGATAAAAACCCGCATTCTGCTTCCTTTCTTTTGAATGCTGGAAAATCCTGCATCTGTCCACAAACTTCTTGAATTCTAACCACATCCCTGGCCAAAAGTATGCCTCGCTCAACTTTTTAAATGTCTTATCATGGCCAAAATGTCCTGCCAATCCTCCACTGTGCTTTTCCTTCAAAAAGTTCTCCCTCTTGGAGCAATTCGGAATACACAGTTGATTGCCTTTGAATAGAAATCCATCCTGGATCACATACTCTATCCACTGACTTCTGTCTCTGAGAAATGGATTCTCAGCTGCCTCATAAGCCTCCTTAAAGTCTGAATCACCTGCATACATGTCTTTAAGATCATCAAAGCCTAATGTCCTGACTTTGAACTCCTGCAACATCAAACACTTCCTGCTCAAAGCATCAACAACTTTGTTAGCAGTACCAGAAATATGCTTTATTACAAAAGTGAAATTCTGCATGTATTCTACCCATTTAGCATGCCTCTGATTCAACTTTTCCTGTTGAGTCACAAATTGTAATGCATGGTTATCACTATATAAAACAAATTCCTTTGGAATCAAATAGTGCCTCTATTTCTTCAATGCTTGTATGATGGCATAGAACTCTTTATTATACGTGGAGTACTTTTCCTTTGCCTCATTTAGCTTCTCGCTGAAATATGCAATCGTCCTATCTTCCTGGCTCAAGACCGCTCCTATGGCAAACCCGCTTGCATCACACTTCACCTGAAATGTCTTTTGAAAATCTGGCAACACCAGAATTGGTTTCTCTGTAATATTTCGTTTTAACAAATTGAAACTCTTCTCAGCCTCTTCAGTCCAGTGAAAAGATTTATGTCTTTTCTTCACTGTATCTATCATTGTTGCACTAATTCCACTGAAATTCCTGATGAATTTTCGGTAGAAACTAGCCAGTCCATGAAAACTCCTCACCTCAAATACGTTCCTCGGTGATGGCCAATTCTTGATTACCTCCACCTTATCTGGATCTATCCTCAGTTCATTTGCAGATATAACAAAACCCAGATAAATGAGTTCTGTCTTCATAAATGAGGACTTCTTCATGTTTATCAACCTCATAAAGGTACTTGGTGCATTCGTCAAACCAAACGGCATGACAAGCCATTCATACAAACCTTCGTTTGTCTTGAATGTTGTTTTCCATTCATCACCTTCTCTCATATGAATCTGATGATATCCACTCTTCAAATCTATCTTTGAAAAAAAAAATTCCCCACTTAAGCAATCCATCAGATCATCCATCCTTGGCAATGGGAATCTATACCTGATGGTTATCTTGTTTATCGCCCTTGAATCAGTGCACATCCTCCAGCCTCCATCTTTCTTTGGACTAAGTACTATTGGAACAACACATGGACTCAAGCTTTCCCTGACCAAACCTTTGTCCAACAACGGCTGGACCTGCTTCTTGACCTCCTCATTCTCCTGCAGCGTTAATCTATACATGGCTTTGTTTGGTAAGATAGCTCCTAGTATGAGGTCTATATGATGACTCACGCTCCTCATCGGTGGCAACGAACGAGGTAATTTGTCCACTATAATATCAGTGAACTCTTCCAGCAGTTCCTGAACTTCTCCTGGCAAATCATCCACTCTTGTGCTAGTCAGAACAATTCTCGGTTTTTTGACCACAAAGAATTGTGGATTCTCCTTCTTCTTAAATTTTGTAAGAAGTTCCTTCCCACTCATGAGAAGTACTGTGTTGTTTACTTCTGTCTTCACCTCTTTATCCTTAATTGGACACAACATATGAGTCCTCCCATTCCTCTCCAGGGTATATGTATTTTTTCTCCCATCATGAATTACATTTCTATCATATTGCCATGGTCTACCCAGCAATAAATGACGAACATCCATAGGAATAACATCACATAAAATCCTATCATTATATCCTCCTATCTTAATGTCAACTAAGCACTGTTTAGTGACATTTACCTGATGTCCCTTCTGTAGCCATGAAACTTTGTATGGACTTGGATGATCAACTGTCTCCAGCTCCAGCTTTTATACCATCTCGGTCGAAACGAGATTATCGGTGCTTCCACTGTCCACGATGACTTAACATACTCTATCCTTGGTCTTGCAAGAAGTCCTAAAAAGATTGTTCCTCTGCACTAAGTTCTTCATCTCCTTCTCTGGTGTCAAAAGTAATTTTCGCATCACTAGCGATCTTTCACCTTCAGCGTACTCTGTCTCAACATCTCGCCTCTATGCCTCAGTGATGTGAGTTTCTCCTATTTCTTTCCTCTTCTCTGGACACTCGAATGACTTATGTCCATTTTTCCCACATGTGAAGCATGTGATTACTCCACCTCTTCCTCTTCCTCTACCTCTGGTACGAGGAAATCTATTATTATTAGCATATCCTCCTCTTTCATCAGTATGTTGTTCTCTTTGCTCAACATATCCCCTCGTTGCGAACTTCCACCTCTCTCTGTCTGAGTTTGAGGTTTCTTCCAGTCATCCTTGGGCTTCTAGTATTTATCTTGGGCAATCGATTTGCCTATGGGCTGACTTCTGCCTCTTCCCCTCTGACTTTGTTTGCGGCTCAGCTTCTTCTCCACTTTCAGAGCCAATTGGTACGCATCCTCCACCGTTCGGATGGTCACCAAATTTAGTTCATCCTGAATTTCATACCTCAGGCCATTCAGATACCTGGCCACCTTTTCGTCATTGCTTTCGCACTGACCTTCTCTGATATTCAACCTGTAAAATTCCTTAGTATACTCCTTCACTGTCATCAGCTTTTGTCTCAGGTTCTGCATCCTCCTGAACAGAGAATTTGATAGTCCCTGGGAATGAATTTTGCCTTCATCTTTGCAATCATCCTGTCCTATCTCTTAATCTTCTGCTTGCCTTGGAAACACCTATCAACTTGTAGTTCATCCCACCACAATGATGCATGTCCCTTTAATCTTGTGACATCATGTCTGACCTTTTTGTCATCTTCAATATCTTCATAATCAAAGTAAGTGTCAAGAGCTCTAATCTAGTCTAGCAGCTCTTCTGCATCCAGACTTCCTTTGTAAGCTGGAATGTCCATTTTCATTTTCGAACTCATCCGAGCGATAGCCTTAATTAAACGCTCATTGGCTTCATCTTCTGCTGGGATTTCTTCTTCACGTCCAACATCACCTTCCTCCTCGGATTCACTGATATCTCCTGTGTTGGTTGTGGAGCCTGATTATCTTCCTGATGCAGAGGTTCTTTGCTTTCAGCCGTGTCTATACCCCATGAAGTATTTACACCCCAGAAGTATGTACACTCTTCCACGCG
>JZKD02S0485162.1:74078-104927 GCA_000966675.3 Picea glauca | reverse complement strand
ATCCCCCCGGCTGGGGGGGTCTGGGGGCAAGCGGGCCCCCAGCAGGGGTTCGGGGGCGAAGCCCCCGAAGCAAAAATTTCCTTGTAAAAGTATATGTAATTTCATTGTAAATCTGGACCGTTCATTATAAGGTCACAGATCTAACGGTAGAGATTATGTTAGGGTTTTTTCCCGAGAAGGCAACCCTCTTTTATGAGGGAAATGTATTGTGGCTATTGATTGGTGGTAAATATTGTATTCTGAGCGAGGAGACTGTGAGAGAAAGAAGAGGAAGTTACAGCGGGTTTTGCTGTAGGTTGCATCCCTTCATTTGCTGGATAATAATAAAGGAAGGACCTGGCAATTTCTCTGGTGGACGTAGCCCACACTAGGTGAACCACGTAAATCTGTGTCTCTCTTGTATTGTCTGTCTTCTGTGTTTTGTTTCTGCATTTGTTTTATTTTATTGCTCCGCGGTCCTGTTTTCTAACATCCTGCCTCAGCGTTTCGCCTTTGTCTTATCTCCATGTCCTCTATTTTGGCACGAAGATTTCACATTCCTCTTTCCACGTTTGGATTCTGTACTTGCCTACCTCTCTCTCTTGACATTTATCTTTCTCTGGACAATTCCCTTTCCTCCTATGGATCAGGTGATTATCTACCCCTTCTTCTTGGCGGCATGGTGTATTCTCCCTTTTCCTCTGCTACAGAAAGCAAAGAAACTTTTCTATGCTCTGATACCACTTGACGTGTGTATCAGAGTGTTCTCTTATTTCCTCTTGCCTCTCTTACTTGAAATATACAGACAAGTAATAAGCTCTGATACCACTTGACGCAAGCGCGCCCCAAACTTGGACACGTCCGCTCTCACAAGACCTTCTTCTTCATGGCCCAAAGAACTCGAAGGTTCTTCTATTTCCCTATCGGAAAATCTGCACCCATAGAAATCTTCCCCCGATGTCTCCCCTTTAACAACGGGAGATCAGCTAAATCTCGCTATCTCACGAGTTGGGACTTAAAGCTCCCAACTCTCCCTTTCAAATATTCCGATACCCGATCTGGAAATACGGGTATAGCTCCTCCCGTGTGCAACCGTGGGCTAGGCTTAATGCTAGCACTTCTCACGCCCTTGAAATCTCGCGACCTCGCAACCTCGCGACCTTTCCGGTTGAACCATCGAGTTTTCACCTTCCTAGTCCACGAGTCCCTGAGATGCGCGGTCCCACCTTATACTCTGCCACGCGTCCATAAGAATTTCAGCTCCTCGGCACTTCGCGACTCGACGTCCACACGAGTCTCGGCTCCTCGCCACTTCACAACTCGGCATCCCCTTTGTGCCACCTGTACTCCACTCACGCTCTACTATGACCCACACTGCTCTCCAACTGTCAGGATATCACTATCTCGTAACCTCGCGATACTCGCGGCCAAATTCTCAGACCTTTTCTAGCGAGGTCCCGAGACTTGATCCCTTGCGCAGATCCAATGGTCCTCCTGTGTTCCAGATCCAATGGTTGTCCTTCTCTCGCCACCTCGCCACCTCACGACTTGGAGTACCAAATGTTCGAGCTCTCAACCTACGAGCTCTCGAGTTCGCGAGATCACCGATCTTTTCCACCTGTCCCCTCAGATGGACGGCTCACAGCCTCCTCGCCACCTCGCCACTCGCAAAGATAAAGGGTTTCCCTTTCAATTCTCCAATGTCTGAGGCTATGAGATGAGAATCTCCTTACACATGTCCTCCTCAGTGAACGGCTCTAATCTTATCGCGTCTCACGATCTCGCTGCTTTGGCTGCACAACTTTTGGGGCTTCAACTCTCGAGTCTCCGATACCCGATACTACATGTAGATCCTACGACTCCTGTGACTCGGAATCAATGACCTTTCCTCTCCTGAGCTTCCAACTCTTCAGAATATTCTCGCCATAACCCTCTTGCACCTCTGCAAGATCTGACGATCCTCGAAACTTTGCAAAATCTCTTCAAAGGATTTCGACCATCCGTTCTTCCTTGGTTAAATCCCGAGACGAAAAGGGTATCTCTCTCTACGAGATTCCTTCGCCGCTTTGCCACCCTGCGACGTTTCTCCCCGACTTCAGGTCACACTTGTCTACGTTGAATCTTCAGCGACTCAGAGGCCTAACCCTCCTGGGCTTTTCCACAACTTCAGTCTTCTAGAAAGAACCCTTGTGTGCACTCCTTGCGGCAAATCTTCAAGCACGTCTAAGTGTCGAAGTTCTCTTGACTTTGCGCCCGCCTGCAGCAGTAGTCCTTCAATACTTTGCTCAGTGTCATGATTGAGACTTCCTTAGCCTACTCACTCCTTGCACAACTTTAGCAACCCGTGTTCACTCTTAAGCGAATAAGAACAAGAGTTAACTCTCTGAGCCTTCTGTCAACGCACTCCTTGCAAACAACTTCAACTGCACTCCTTTCAGGAATCCTTGCTCAAAAAATAAACAATTGTAACTCTCATCACTTCCCCTCCGATTTCAGTCTTAACACATGAAATCATACACACGGCATAATAACAAATGCATAACAGGAAGTAATATTCATAAGTAGAGAATTTAACACACATACACAGAGAATAACACAACGACCATGAATCTGAATCAATTCCTTCTATTAATTCAAGATCTGTACACGGGTGTTTTCTACAATTCTTTGCTATTCTCCTATGCTCTCTTGATTCTTGTTCTGAACTCACTTACAATGATACAAATGAGAGTGTCTATATTCGATTTTCCCTCTTCCTTCTAGAACTATCTAATCTAAGAATTCAATTCTACCTACCTGCAACTACTGCTATAAATGCCTCCGTCTATCTCAGACGAGAGCGCATGGCTTGAGGTATGATTACATTTTTACCAAGGTGCTTTCATTAAATGATCTCATTTAATTTTTGGTGCGTCAACTTCAAGAGAGAATTTAAAAATTCAAAAAATTGCGCTGGACGTCTTCTAGTTGTCTTTTGCTTCCACGTTGGGTTTGCTTGTTGTGAGGGATGCTCCTGCATCACGATTTGTCAAATGTTATTGACATGAGTTCCTTGCAGGTGTCAGACGAGGGTGCTTTCATGGCGGAGCCAATCCATATTCTATACAATCACACTCGACAACTACGACATCGAATAGTCGATCAAGTCAAGGTCTAGTGGGACAATTATAGTCCACACTCGACTACATGGGAGAATGCATACGAGATGCATCAACGATTTTCTTATTTGTTTGATAGATTAGATATGTATATCTATGTCAGATACATTCATTTACTTGTATTTATAGAATATACAAACTTTGGGATGAAGTTTAAAACAAGAGGGGGTGTATGTAAGATCTCGTTCTAATGAGCACACTTAAATTGACTTATTCTTTATGGACACTTGTGTACAAGTGATCTGGTTATGGTACATTATGATTTCATTTTGATTATGAGTTATATGATGATAATATATTGTGATTTATTGTTACTTTTAGATGTATATTTATTGACAGATATATTGACGAGTTCTCTTGAGTGTGCATGATACATGATAGGTTACGGATGCTGATGGAATCAATGAAATTCCTTGGACTCCGAATTGAGTCAAGGAGTGGATTGTATTTTGGTTGAGTATTTTATTTTACAAACATGTGATATATGATTGATTACAGTATGATTTATGTATATGGATTATTGAAAAAAAAATTGTTAGTGGATGCAGGCTTGATGATACTTTCTAATCCGACTCACATGAGGAGTAAATGGGTCATGCACAAAATCTAGACATTGAGGGAGAGTTGTGTTAGAATCCCTATCACAACCTATTAGCACTCCCACTATGATATTAACTTTAGGTTAATGATTTCCTAGTTAGAGAGGTTCACGATGTCGTGAGTGCGGACTGAGACAATCGCTCACGAAAACTTCTAAGGGGGGCGCAATAAGGTGGAATCCTTATTCCTTAGAATCCCTTAGTCTCTCACAAGATCGATCGAATGGAGTGTTGTCTCCAGGGGTTGGACAAAATTCCAAATCTAGTCAAAGGCAAGTGGCACCCTTGGAGCACTGAGGTGAGTCTTGAAGGGCATGTCGCTTAATTAAAATGTCAGTCAATAAATTTAGATGGCCTAGAGAACTTAATGAAATATTTAGACCTTGTTAGAACATGGAATTAATTAATCAGTAAATTATAAAATAGAATCCCAACAAGAGTCTAAGCCTAAGTTTAAGACTAAATATAAGTCTAAGTTTAAATGAGAAACAAAATTAAAATTTTAAATAAATTAAAGTAATCAATGATATTTTTGTGGTGAGGTTTTCAACAATCGGAAAAACCATAGTGTTGCGAATGAATTGTTGACGTTTATAATCAAGGCCTCTTGTCCTGAAGATGGATCCTTATCTGGATCCGAAACATCGACAATTCATTCGCAACACTGTGGTTTTTCCGAACATTGTTGTAAATTAAAGTAATTGAAATAAAATCATACTCTAGAAAAAAAATGAATATAAATTGGAAGGTGGGATAAATTGCACATGTGTGCATGAAATTAATCAAAAGGATTTTTAAAATAGAAAAAAATAAGACATGACCCCTTCAATACAGACCCGTTCAATTCAGTTCATGCCATACCCATTCAAAGGAAACCCCATTCAGTTAATACCCGGGAGAAGTACCAGTACCACATCGTTACACAGTGAAATTGAAATCGTTATTACACATTTCCTTGACCCCAACCCCAGGACTATACGTGGGGGGTTGGAAACCCCCCTTGACCTGGTAATCCTCTGTGAGTAGATTCTGTGAACGGCTTCGTGATAAGGAAAATAAATCCCCCCGAATCAACCCATTAAATAGCTTGGCACAAAGGGAAGGTTCAACAGAATATTAGTGCCCATCGTTGGATATTCAAAGGTTTTGTGAAAAGGTAGATGATGTGGGGTCTAAATCCTATTGGGGTTGGCACCTGATAGGAGTTTGAACCCTAAGTATTTCTTTTCAAGTCTCCCTTGATCAACCACACCACATTCAACAAGCAATACAAAGTAAGGAATAAGAGCCAACAAACAGTGTCGCATAATAAAACACCAGGTGGTGGTTCAGATTAGTTGAGCGAAGCATAAGTAGAAGTTCAATTCTACTTATGAGAGAATAGGTGTACACATAGATAGTATCTTGAGTCAACTACTACTAAGTCTAACTAGAAGAAGACTCCTAATCCAACTCTAACTAAGATCTAGTTAGGAGACACTCATTAAATGAGAATTTGGGGAACAAAATGGCAACTAAGAGCAAAAATATGAACACTTTGGGAATATGAGGGAAAATTTATTTTTAAATAAAATAAAAAGGGTAATTACTTGTGAAGCTTGGGGAGAGTGAGACAAGTGTGTGGGTGAATAAAAAGTAATAAAATAATTAAAAAGTTGAATTACTTGTGCATGTGGACAAGTGTCAGCGAGAAATTACCTATAAAGGAAATGGGGTAGAATGGGAATGGAGGTCTCACTTTTCTTCGTACTGTTATGCTGCCAAAATTGTGTTGGACTGTGTTTTAGTTGTGAGAGTTGGGATACCAAGCTTGTGGAAAGAGTGGAAGCTCTTCCTTGTGAGGAATGCCTTGGAGCTATTATTTTTCTGGTTATTGTGTGTGGCTCCTTTGTGACTCAGGGGGCTAAGGGGAAAGAAAAGTACCCCTAGTGTTGGCTGGGAGGTACTAGTGAAGTTGGATTGAAAAGCGAGAAAAAAGAGTGTTGCACATTTTATGGATTGAAATCTACATCAAGTGTATTAGAAGTTGAGTAGTGATTTTTATGATAAATTTTACACTAAATCTTGACAATTGTTTTTCTTATTCTTTACGGATTGGTATCCTGTGTATTTAAAAAAAAAATGGCTTTGTTGCTAATCGTTGAGAGTGGGTAATCATTGAGAGTTTTCCACTGGTCCATCCAACGATTACCTTTATTGACGGGAGTGGGTAATCATTGAGAGTTTGCCACTGGTCCATCCAAGAAGCCCCAATAGACGGAGGACAAGTATGGCTTCATTGGTAAAAACACATTCTTAACTCTCACTCAGTGTGTAGAAATTTTTAAAAACAAAAGAGCTGATGGAAGGATCTTATCTCTCTCTTCATAACAAGAATGTCAATCAAATTCGACTTCCATGTGTGTGCATGTTTATATGATTTAATTACATTACAAGTTATGGTCTTATGGATTTATAAGACTATCGAGGATTTGTTATTTAACATGTGTCAATCACAATAATGATAAAAACCAATCTTATTTTATATGATGACTTATTTGTGTTAAAACATCGTATGCATATCTTGTAGTTAAGATTTTGTCCAAAGGTTTATTCATTAACTCTGAGATATTATTACATATAGACCTTGTAAGGATCTGGATAGGAAGGTTCATTTACACATAAATATATAAAAACAAATCGATCGTTATAATGAAATGCCTCAAATAAAAAGAGTTTACTATTACAAACATAAAATAATATATGTATGTAAGGTTAATTATGATATAAAATAGCATTTCATACTACTCTAAGTGAGAAGAACTTTTTAATTAGATTGATTTCAAAAGAAATTTTAACATAAATTTTCAACATTGACCTTTTCATACTTTCACATAAATACTATGTTATGTTGTTAAGCACCTTCTTTTGTTACTCTTGAGATAGTAAATAAGCATGGAATTAAAGAACATTAGTATTCTTGTTATTCTCTTATAACTTTACTATAGAATGGTATGTTGAAATATAATTTATAGTTAGTAGAACTGTAATAATTGGCTGATGTTAAACGACCATATTTGTGTACTTATAACTATAGTAGTATGGTTTCTTAGGATTGGACGATGTTAGATGATGTTATTTAATTGCCTTAGTTTCTTTTCTTTAGATGAATTAGACACTCCGAAATCAATACATTGGAAATTACGAAGTTGGAATGGTATGCCTTAATATAGTGAGTATTGTTTAAAAGATTGCTTAATTGTAGTAGATTATTCTATTTTGCCTTGAAGAATTTATGATTAAGTATTGTAGTTGATTTAGTCTTGAAATTAGGAATAAGATTGAGGTTAAGGGATTTAGATATCTCCTTGTTCCTCAGAACAGTCTCTAGTCCTGAGACCTTAAATGGTCAAAATCAATCGGATGAATCCTGGACTTGAGCGTTGATTATGTGTCTTGGAGGTCCTAACCTTGCAAGGTAGGTTGGATGGGTAGGCATCGTTGTTATCTTTATATGATGTGGTTGATCTATGAATAACATTGAAGTTGTATCTAAATCTAGTTGTGTATTGAGATAGATGAGAATAGAATATGTAAGTAATGATGTATGTTGTTTTCATGTAACACTTGTCCTAACCGAGGTTTCAAAGAAGAAAAAAAATCAATACTGTACTCACTTACTTTTATGTCGTAAAAAATGGTTCGTTACATATGGTGTTAGAGTGGGTTCAACCCTGCAACATTGGACCATTATGCCTTCCACTGTATTAAATAAAATGATTAAAGATGTATCACTAATAAATTTTGAATATGTCCGTGTAGGTAATCATGGTTAGAGGACGCAGGGGAAGTAGACATGGTGGTGTAGGAGGAAGATATGTGCTTCCTCTGATAGTATCCACACTAGAGGGATCTAACCCTCCAGGAGATGAGCATACAATTGAGCAGGAGCAAGTTGTTGTGGGAGATTTGGTTGGTATTATGAGATCCTTCCAGAGGATGTCAGAGGCATTGATCAACCGTCTGGATCGAGATCAGGGAAGAGCGTATGTGCCCAATGAAGGTTCATAGCTTGCTCCAGTTGGTAGTAGTAGTTTACATAGAGAACTCGAGAAAGTGAAGTTTCCTGAGTTTTGGGGTGCCTCAGATGACTTAGTCGCCGAGGCATGGTTGGAAAACATGGCGATGTGCTTCGCACTTCGTGATTACACCTCCAACATGAAATTACACATGGAGGTATTTCAACTGAAAGGGAGTGCTCTACTTTGGTGGAAGACACTCCTACCTCAACTAAACATAGTCGTGGAAGACGTGTCATGGGAATTGTTCGAGGAATGATTATGGGATAGGTACTTGTACGATGAATTCATTGAGCACTAGATTAATGAGTTCAACGCCTTACGACAGGGTAGTCGTATGGTGTTGGTGTACATGGCCAAGTTCATGGAGTTACTTAGGTATTCTCCACAACTGAACACAAAGAATTTAAAGGTCAACAAGATTGTGTTCAGAGTTAAATTCAACATTCGTGTGAAGGTGAGGATCCTAATGGATTAGATGTTGCACGATGCAGTTCAAAAGGCCCTCATAGTTGAGGAAGCGCTAAACAGTTGGGGTCAGGGAAGGACTCCTTCTAGACTGACTGGACAGACGAAATCAAGAGAACATCAGCATCATACACCAACTAGACAGACTTCTAGGCATCGAGATACGCGCATAGGACCTATTTTTTTGACACCGCGACAACAGAATCTTCAATAGAGGACTCCTTATAGAGAACCACAACATAAATAATAGCGTCGTCCGCAGCAGCAGAAACAATTTAGGCTTGTTCAACAGAACAAACCAGGATCACAGACTACTAGGCCAACAACATCTACTTCAGGGACTAGGATCACTTGACCGAATACTGGATGTTGGACATGTGGAGAGCCACATTACCAATGCAATTTTTCGATTGAGAAGGCTAGAGTGGTCAGATCATCAGGACCCACTATAGTTGGATATTTGGGAAAGGCCCATAGGATACATGTAGCAGTGAACAACCACTAGGTCGAGCACCCATCCACTACGCTCGATACATCAAGTATGATCATCGATAAAACTTTTAGTATTTTGATAGATCCAGGAGCTACAGAGAGATTTATTTATAGTGCAACACTTAAGAGAATTGAGGTAAAGGAAGTCGAGAAGAATGAGTTCAGATACGTAGAAATGGAATCAGGTGCCAAACAAAAAGTTGGAGGAAAGGTTATGGACTGCAACATTAACTTGGATGATTTTGTATCGAAGGTAAATCTTTATGTCATGATCTTAGAATCTTATGACATAGTGTTTGGCATGGACTGGTTGGATATTTAACTGTAAAATGAAATAGTTAAGTTTGAAGGATGATTTGGGACAGAGTAGGGTGATTATAGGAAGAAACCAAGGGGTTTCACTGAGATTTATTTCCTCCCTACAACTACAGAAAAGTATGCACAAGGGATGGAAGTTATATGTCATCCTAGAACTTAATGAAAAACTTCCGGTAGTATCAGAGTTTCAGACGTATTTCCGAAGGAACTACTAGGTTTTCCACCAAAAAGGGAACTTGAGTTTACCATAGATTTGAAACCTAGAACATAATTGATTGCGAGAACGCCATATCGGCTGTCAACGCCTGAATTGCAGGAGTTGAAAATGTAACTGAAGGGATTGTTAGACTTGGGGCTTATACGTCCAAGTGTGTCACCATGGGGTGTGCCCGTGATTTTTGTTAGAAAGAAGGATGGATCGTGGAGGCTTTGTATTGACTATAATCAATTGAACAAGGCTACGATCAAGAACTAGTATCCATTGCCTAGGATTGACAATTTGTTTGATCAGATGAAGGGAGAAATTGTTTTTTCTAAGACCGACTTGAGATCAGGATATCATCAGTTACGGATTAAAGTGGAAGATATCCCTAAGACCATTTTTAAAATGAGATTTAGACAATATGAGTTTATCGTTCTGTTGTTTGGTTTGACGAAAGCCCTAAGAGTATTCATGATTTTGATGAATGGGGTATTCCATGAATATTTGGACAATTTTGTTCAAGTATTTATTGATGAAATACTGATTTATTCTCGGACGAAAGAAGAGCATGAAGAACAATTGACATTGGTTTTATAGTGCCTAAGAGAAAAAAAATTGTATGGGAAGCTATCGAAATGCTCTTTTTGTCAATCGAAGATTCATTAGTTGGGACATATCATATCTGGAGAAGGTGTCGATGTGGATCCAGTGAAAGTAGAGGCTATTATAGAATGGCTCGCACTGACAAATGTACAAGAAGTCCACAACTTTATGGGATTAAATGGATATTACTGACGATTCGTAGAAGTTTTTTCGAAGATAGCAAATCCAATCACGTAATTGCAGAAGAAAAACAAAAATTTTGTATGGATAGAGAAATGCACATAAGCATTTCAAAATCTTAAAGAGTTGTTAATGACATCGTCAATACTGAAGGTGCCCAACATGGAAAAATAATTCTTGGTATGCACGGGCGCATCCGAGGAAGGTTTAGGCGGATTTTTGATGCAAGATGGTCGAGTGATTTCTTACATCTTGAGGAAATTGAGAACTCAATGCACGACTTGGAGTTATTAGCAATTGTATATGCCTTGATAGTATGGAGACATTATCTGATTGGATGAAAATTTGAACTAAAGACAGATCACTATGGATTACAACATATATTTACTCATAGTGAATTAAACACATGATAGAGGCGGTGGTTAGAATTACTTAGCGAATACGATTTTCAGATTACTTACATTGAAGGAATGGTGAACATAGTAGCAGATGCATTGAGTCGGAGACCACACATATTCTCAGTAATACCTCTTAAGACGAATCTTCGAGAAAATATTCTAACATTAAATATAGACGATGACTGGTACAAAGAAGTTAAGAATAATATTTGATGAAATACCATGATGGTACAAAAGTTTGAAGGTTATTCATTGGACATCGATGGATTGTTGAGATATAATGACATAACTTACATATCGCCTAACGACAAATTAATAAGTTTAATCTTAAGAGAGGTTCATCGAGCAATATACATGGCTCATTTGGGAGTCATGAAGATGAAGGCAGATGTTAATCCTTTATTCTTATGGAAATGAATGAAAGAAGACATAGTTAGTTACGTGGCGAGATGTCTAGAACTTCAGCAAGTGAAGGTTGAACATAGACATCCGACGAGATTGTTACAACCACATGCTATCCCTGAATCGAAATGAAAAGTCATTTCGATGGATTTTATCGTTGGATTTCCATTGACGATAAGGAGACACAACTTGAATTTTGTGGTAGTGGACACTCTGACGAAGAGTGCAAACTTTTTTCCAGTGCGTACGACGTATCAGGCGCCAGATATAGCTAGAGTTTTTGTAAACGATATTGTGAGGTTACATTGAGTACCAAGAAATATCATATATGATCATGGATTGGTGTTTACAGGATGGTTTTGAACCAATTTCCAAGAGGCCTTGGGAACACAACTGAATTTTAGTACAACTTATCACCCAGAGACAGACGAAAAAATAGAAAGAACGAACTAGATTTTGGAGGATATGATGCATATGTATGTAATGGATCAACAGAAACGTTGGGAAGACTTCTTGCCATTGGTAAAGTTTGCATACAACAACAATTACCAGAGTACGATTAATATGACACCGTTTGAGTTTCTTTATGTGTGACTGTGTCGGACGTCGTTGATTTGGGATCGACTTGAGGATAGGTTCATAGTGGGACCGGAAGTGATCCAAGAAATGGAAGAACATATGCAATCAATAATACAAAGGATTAAAGAAGCACAGGATCAGTAGAAGAGTTATGTTGATATGCATCGCATTGACCGTAGTTATGAGGTTGGCAACAAAGTTTTCTTCCGGGTAAAATCACACAAGAGCTCAATCAAGTTTGGAAAGAGTATTAAACTCTCTCCTAGGTTTATGGGACCTTTTGAGGTTGTGGAAAAGAAAGAGACCATGGATTATTGACTATCATTTCCTGATTCTTTGAGGTGTATGCATGATGTATTTCATGTATCTATTTTACGACATTATATTAGCGATCTGTCATATGTTATTGACATGAGTTCCTTCCAGGTGTTGGACGAGGGTTCTCTCATGGTGGAGCCAATCCATATTCTGGACCATCACACTCGACAACTACGACATAGAATTGTCGATCAGGGAAAGGTCCAATGGTACAATTATAGTCCACACTCGACTACATGGGAGGACGCATATGAGATGCGTCAATAGTTTCCTTATTTATTAGATAGATTAGATATATAGATCTATGTCAGACACATTTATTTACTTGTATTTATAGACTGTACAAACTTCAGGATGAAGTTTAAAACAAGAGGGGGTGTATGTAACATCCTTTTCTAATGAGCACACTTATATTGAGTTATTCTTTGAGGACACTTGTGTACAAGTGATCCGATTATGGTACATTATGATTTCATTTTGATTATGAGTTATATTATGGTGATGGTGATTTATTGTGATTTACTGTTACTTTTCGATGTATATGTATTGACATATATTATTGATGTGTTCTCCTGAGTGTGCAGGATACATGACAGGTTACGAATGTTGATGGCATCAATGGACTTCCTTGGACTTTGTATCGGGTCAGGGAGTGGATTGTATTTTGATTGAGTATTTCATTTTACGCACATATGATATATGATTGATTATAGTATGATTTATGTATATGGATTACTTACACTGTTTTTGTCAGTAGATGCAGGCTTGACGATGATTTCTAATTCGACTCACAAAAGGAGTATAGGGGTCATGCACATAAACCAAACATTGAGGGAGATGTGTGGAAACATCCCTGTCATAGCCTAGTAGCACTCCCACCATGACCTAAATTGTAGGTTAATGATTACCTAGTTCGAGAGGTTCACGATGCCGTGAGGGCATATTGAGACAATCGCTCACGAAGATTTCTAAGGGGTGCGCAATAAGGTGGAATCATTATTCCTTAGAAGCCCTTAGTCTCTCACAAGCTCAACCAAATGGAGTGTTGACTCCAAGGGTCAGATAAACTTCCAAAAAGAGTCAAAGGCAAGTGGCACCCTTGGAGTACGAAGGTGCGTCTTGAAGGGCATGTTGCTTAATTAAAATGCGAGTCAATAAATCTAGATGGCCTAGAGAACTTAATGAAATATTTAGACCTTGTTAGAACATGGAATTAATTAATCAGAAAATTTTAAAATAGAAGCCTAACAAGAGTCTAAGCCTAAGTTTAAGACTAAATCTAGATCTAAGTTTAAATGAGAAACTAAATAAAAATATTAAATAAATTCAAGGATTTGAAATAAAATCATACTCTGAAAAAAAATGAATATAAATTGGAAGGTGGGATAAATTGCACATGTGTGCATGAAATTAATTAAAGGGATTTTTAAAATAGAAAGAAATAAAACATGAGAGAATAAGTGTACACATAGAATAGTATCTTGAGTCAACTACCACTAAGTCTAACCAAGGATGATTTTAGGGGCTAAATTTTGCTCATGGGCTAATTTTCCATGGTTTTTCCCAAAACACTATTCGTTATTCTAAAAATGATTCGCCCAACTTCTATAGGATAAAATTATTTTATCTTAAAAATTGCCAAAATTGTATACAAACTATATAAAATCCATAGAAATTTGAATATTTTTACAAAAATATTGCCAAACATTTATAGTTGGCATATGAAGGATTAGTAAGATTCGCCAAGGTTTTCTACATTTTAAAATAAATTTTCATCATTGAAATCATCCCCGAGTCTAACTAGAAGAAGACTCCTAATCAAACTCTAACTAAGATCTAGTTAGGAGACACTCATTAAATGAGAATTTGGGGAACAAAGGGACAACTAAGAGCAAAAATAGGAACACTTTGGCATTATGAGGGAAAATGGATTTTTAAATAAAATAAAAAGGGTAATTACTTGTGCAACTTAGGGAGAGTGAGACAAGTGTGTGGTTGAATAATTACTAATAAAATAATTAAAAAGTTGAATTACTTGTACATGTGGACAAGTGTCGGTGAGAAATTACCTATAAAAGAAATGGGGTAGAAGGGGAATGGAGGTCTCACTTTTCTTAGTACTGTTATGTTGCCAAAATTGTGTTGGGCTATGTTTTACTTGTGAGAGTTGGGATACCAAGCTTGCAGAAAGAGTGGAAGCTCTTCCTTGCGAGGAACGCCTTGGAGCTATTGTTTTTTCGGTTGTTGTGTGTGGCCCTTTACGTTTCGGGGGGCTAAGGGGGAAGAAGAGTACCCCTAGTGTTGGCTGGGATGTATCGATGAAGTTGGATTGAAAAGAGAGAAAGATGAGTGTTACTCATTTTCTGGATTGAAATCTACATCAAGTGCCAATCTACTTGGGTTACGATACTTTTTTGTTTGTGATTAAATGATAATGAGAAAATTGAATATGTAAATTTTATCGACAATGTATTAGAAGTTGAGTAGTGGTTTTTATGATAAATTTTATACTAAATATTGACAATTGTTTATGCGCATATTTTATTTGTATTCTTTACGGATTGGTATCCTGTGTATTTTTAAAAAACAATGTATATATATAGACCTGGATTGTTACTGGAATATGATGCTTTCAATATTATTTATATATCTTAAAACTTCAAGGGTGAAGTGAATTAAATTATAGGGACAACTAAGGATGTTGTCGCCACTGAAATCATGGGAAATTGTAACCTGTAACAAAGTGATTTCTATAACTTTTGCAACAACAAGAACTATGGACGAATATATTCTGGACTCCCTTGTTATTGAGTACAAATTCAAAGATTTTATTTGCTTATTTTTCTTCAAATTATCGCGAAATCGAATCCTTCGTTTTTCTTTCCTTAAACTAAGTTGTGCAAACATTTTTGGGGATTTAATCTTGAATCTGATTCTCAAATTTCATCCTATTCCAATCACTATAAACTACTCATACTTTTGACATTATTCCTATGTGTAAATCTCATTGTGCATTGATGTTGAACCCCACAATAACACCACCTTGTTTATTCTTTTAATAAGTGGATCGAGGGTGATGATAATGTAGTCTTCTAGTACCTTAAAAAGAAAAGACCTTTAATTACAATATGTCCAATTCTCAAACGCCATAAGTAACTTTGATAAGGAATGCTAAAACAATAGGTTAAATTGAAATAGTCATAAAGGGTTATTGAAAAATAGAATCCCTTATATATAACGTATTCCGTCTAGAATTATTATTATTCCCGATGATTTTTAAAATTTCTCGTTAATACTTAGTCCTTTAGTAATGACTTAATTAGCAAGTGGATGTGAAGACCTTCATGATTATATCATATGTTAATAATAATCATTTTCGATTTGCTTGATGGATCGTTACTTCGAATTTCTTCACTAGTATGAGTTTGACTATCCTTCGATGTTTTTATTCATAACTTACACATTCGTTGTAAGTAGCTTGATTTATCTTAAGCTGAGATCTCTCAGTAGATTCTTAACATAAAATTTTAAAGGGACTTGATTTAAAGTTTAATGGAAATTGGTGGGAGGGACCATCTATTAACTTGTTGGCCAAAATTTGGTCATCTATATTTTCCTTCTCTTGAATTTATAAAAGCTTTGATATCAAAAGAAAACATTTTTGAACTTTTATAAGTTCACTCTATAACCCTCAGTCTCATCTTTGTCACTCATTTCTCGGATCGAAATTCCGAGTTCATATGCTCAAGATATCCAGGTTTGAAGTTTTAAAGTGGAAAATAACGCTTCTTCCATGTGGAAAAATTAATTTTCTTGGAAATAAGAATTCTTGGAACCATGTCCATTGTTTTGAACCATAATGGAACTTTTCATTTCTTGGAACTTGGGATTATCTTGGATCATCTTTTCTTTTGAACCCACACTTGGAAAATTTTCTAAGTGATATCTTCTCCTACTACCTCTCCCATATGCCCAACTAGTCTCAACACTTAGTATTTTTGGGACTCCCCCCTCATCTCCTCATCAGGTTCATGGGTTGGCGGACTCATACATCCCCTCACCTCTTTACACTCCCTCATCTGCCAACCTGTTGTCTACATATCACCCTTAGCCCTCTACCACCTGAAAATTACTCCCACCCCTTTCTCCACTCCTACCCTTCTCCTTATCTCTCCACCCTCTCCACTCCCTTATCCCTTATCCTCCCATACTTAGCCATATTTCAATCTATGGCGGGGGTGTACACCCACCACACTCCTTTACCCTCCCCCCTCACCTTCCATAACCCTGCTCCCACTCCCGCTACCTACATTTATCCTCCCTAACTTCCATCATCTACATTTCTCTCCTTTCTCCCTAAATACTCACAATCTTCGTCGGGTTCACCGACACGGACCACCCTCACTCCCTTAATCACCTCACTCCCCAACCCACCAACCCGCTCCTGTATACTACAAACTCACCTGCTTAATTTCCGCCACCTACATATCTCCCCTTGCCCTCATATAACATCTCATATACATTTCTATACTTAACTTCTTTTTGAATTTTTCACTTTTAAAATGTGAACCAATCATAATTTTCCACATGGGACATTACTATTTGGCAGGCTATGGAGGAATGACACATGGCATCCAATAAGAGCATTACACATGGCAACATACAAAGAGGGGCATGTGACACGATATGATTGAATGATCTGATATCCAATCAATTTATAACATGTGGAGACATCTTATTGGATGACTCATCATGGTGACTAGGCGTGAAGTGGACGACGACAGGATTCAAAAATTATTATTTTATTCAATAGTTTTCTAAGGAGGCCGAACCCCTTATGCTCCATAATCTTCTTCTCGTGTTTCTTGATAAGTGTATGAAACACTTAGTATTATATATCATGAAGAATATAATATCTCATTGCATGTGGGATAGAATTTAAAACCAAAAAGTCAAATTTTATAAAGGGAAGCACAAAATTCATCCAAGGGTTGTGATTTACCTAGGACAATAGATCGACGATGGCTGAGTGTTAATCTTGTAAAGACCATAACTTGAGCTCCGGGTGTCAGAGCCATGCAAAATTTATACTGTTGGAAAGGTATTTAGACGTAGAATATGGTGGTATAGGTTTCAAGTCTTGAAAGTAGATATATTTTTCTCAGAAATTAAAATATCAGTCAGTTGTATTTTTAATGGGCCTACGTGACAACTCAACTTCACGAGCTCATATCTTGAGATCAGGGCAATGGATTTGCGCAAAATTTATATCATTGGAAATATAATAAAATGAATATAGCATTAGAAGTGATTCCCATGGCTAAAAAATTGATTATCATTCCCAGAAAATTAAAACACAGTCCTCCTATTTTAAATGGGAAATTAATTAAATTATGAAAATAAAAGTTTATTTTAAAACTTTTATTAAAAAGGGAAAGGGACCCATTTTGGATATGAATATATTAATGATAAAATTTCATTAATTAGGAATTAACGAGGCACTAATTAAATGGAATGTTTCAAGAATAAACTTGTATGGGAATTTCAAGAGAGGAAGAAAACCCTAACTACTCAAGTAGTTAGAAAATCTCTTCTTAAAAAGAGAAGAGAGGTTTTATCAAAGGTTCCAATAATTAGTATTGTCAAAGGGGCAAGGCAAAAGATCAGAGGAAGAAGAAGGTACACCCATGGATACACAATCAATCTTCTTATCAAAAGAAAGATATATTCATCTTCTCCATTCTTTCTATTCTTCTACACCACTTCTCATAGCTTTATGTTTGAATCTTAGAGTTGGGCACAAGGCTGAGTCGTTGAGTGTTTTTATTGTATTCTTATAAGATCTTTTCTCATATGATCATGGAGTATTTGCAGCCACATACATGGTTGTCAAAGATTTTGTAATGAAGAACATCTTTCATGAATAAAACACCACAAAGAATTGTTTCGGGGTTGATCTTGATTGTATCTTATAACTTTAAGTTTTAAGTATGAGATATTTTAGGTTGGTCTATTAAATTCTCTTTTGATCTTGATAACAATACTCTTTTAAAATTATTTGATATGATCAAATTATTCTCCCTTATTTTTCATGAAGAAGATATGGATGCATTTATATATGATTAAGAAGATTGTGTGTGATGTTGATCACAATTTAACTTTGATGTTGAAGCTCTCCTTCAATATTTTTTTATTGTAAAAAATACTTTTGATACACAAAGATCATATTGGGTTATTGAAGAACCATTTTCATTTAAATCTAAGCAATAAAGATTTGGGGTTTGTTGTCTAGCACTCTCCCAACTCCAAGATATTCAAAAATATATCTTTTAGCCAAAGAGGAGAACCAGGAGAACTAATATCCTCATAAAATTGTTGTTTCGGTCCAGATTCAAACATCAACATAACTATATCTTAGACAAAGTGATCATTCTTAAGTCGCTGACTCCTTTTGTTGTTAAGTTTCTTGTTTTTTAAATTTAAACAAAAATTTGATGAAAGTCGTACTCCGTGAAAATTTTGTGTTGTAAGTACAACTGGAGTAATTCCATATTTTACGCTTTAATAGCCATCTCTACTTTTACTTATTCCATGATATCCGCTACTACCAATATGGTTTCGTGTTGGTCTATCATTCTTACTCCAAACTCCGACTTATCCTTCGAGTGACTCCTCGTTAATCTTCGTCTTAAAATTTTTAAATTATAACTGGTTCTGGTTGACATTTATTAACGGGAGTGGATAATCGTTGAGAGTTTGCCACTAGTCCATCCAAGAAGCCCCAATAGACGGAGGACAAGGAGTGGGTAAAAAACATTCTTAACTCTCGCTCAGTGTGTAGAAATTTTTAAAAACAAAAGAGCTGACGGAAAGCTCTTATCTCTCTCTTCTCACTCTCTTCATAACAAGAACGTCAATCAAATTCGACTTCCATGTGTGTGCATGTTTATATGATTTAATTACATTACAAGTTACGATATTATGAATTTATAAGACTATCGAGGATTTGTTATTTAACATGTGTCAATCACAATAATGATAAAAACCAATCCTATTTTATATGATGACTTATTTGTGTTAAAACATCGTATGAATATCTTGTAGTTAAGGTTTTGTCCAAAGGTTTATTCATTAACTTTGAGTTATTATTACATATAGACATTGTAAGGTTCATTTACACATAAATATATATGAAAAAAAACGATCGTTAACGATATGTATGTAAGGTTAATTATGATACAAAATAGCATTTCATACTACTCTAAGTGGGAAGAACGTTTTAATTAGATTGATTTCAAAAGAAATTTTAACATAAATTCTCAACGTTGACCTTTTCATACTTTCACATACATACTATGTTATGTTGTTAAGCACCTTCGTTTGTTACTCTTGAGATAGTAAATAAGCGTGGAATTAAAGAACATTAGTATTCTTGTTATTCTCTTATAACTTCACTATAGAATGGTATGTTCAAATAAAATTTATAGTTAGTAGAACCGTAATAACTTCTTGATGTTAAACGACTATATTTGTGTACTTCTAACTATAGTGGTATGGTTCCTTAGGATTGGACGATGTCAGAGGATGTTAATTAATTACCTTAGTTGCTTTTCTTTAGATGAATTAGATACTCGGAAATCAATACATTGGTAATTACGAAGTTTGAATGGTATTCCTTATATATATCATGCCTGAATACAATGAGTATTGCTTAAAAGATTTCTTAAGTGTAGTAGATTATTCTATTGTGCTTTTAAGAATTTATGATTAAGTATTGTAGTTGATTTAGTCTTGAAATTCGGAATAGGATTGAGGTTAAGGGATTTAGATACCTTCTTGTGCCTTATAAAATTTTCCTGTCATGAGACCTTAAATGGTCAAAATTAATCGGATGAATCTTGGACTTGAGCATTGACTATGTGTCTTGGAGGTCCTAACCTTGTAGGGTAGGTTGGATGAATATGAATCATTGTTATCTTTATATGATGTGGTTGATCTATGAATAGCATTGAAGTTGTATCTAAATCTTGTTATGTATTGAGATAAATGAAAATAGAATGTGTAAGTAATGATGTATGTTGTTTTCGTGTAACACTTGTCCTAACTGAGGCTTCAAAGAAATAAAAAATCCACTATTGTACTCACTTACTTTTATGTCATAAAATAGGGTTCATTACATGGTGTGGCTTCATTGGTCAAAGAAGTTGAACGCAAAGGAGATACCAATATTACACAAAGGGAAATTGATTTAGCTTATGGTTTAAAATAAAAACAAGCAAACATATATTTACCCATACTATTTAGTTTTTTAAAATATTATATTGATGTATATGGCGTGTTTTTTTTCTTAGTTTTCATAATTTCAAAGAATAAATATGTTTATCAATTGACAATGCATTTTTTACGTGTCTGGAATAATTCAGTTGAAACACCACAATGCTATGTGGTGCAATGGGCACAAATTTCACATCAAAAAGTTGGATGAAAAGATGAAAACTTCTGATAGTGGGATAACTGCAGTGTTTCAGGTTATTAATGTTTCCTCTAGAAGTGATATACATCAAGAAGTCTCTGGAAATTGATATTATGGGTATTTGGATGATATACTTGAGTGTGACTTTAAATCCTTCAAATTAGTTATGTTCGACGTCAAATGGTACAAGCTATGAATGAATGAATGTGATCCTGATAGAACTGTTAATCAACATGCTAATGGATTTACCATGGTTAATACAAGGGACGTTGAGCTGGGATCAGAGCCCTATGTGCTTCCAATCCAATGCGAACATGTATTTTATTCATAGGTTCCAGGTAGAGGTGGCTAGTCATATGTTGTTAGATATGATCCAAGAGGAAGGTCGGTAAAGTATAATGTAGCGGAAGAAGATGATATTGAATAAGAAGATGATGTAGAGGAGGAGTTACTTCATGTGTAAGAGGAATACATCGAAGCCATTGAAGGAGATATTCGAAACAGTGTTCTGGATGAAGATGATATCGACGATGTGTTAGATGAATAACTCAAATAGTTCAAACCAAATGTAGGAGACAATATTCTTGATGATGATATAGACGATGATTATATGAGTGGAAATGACGACATTGATGATGATGTTGATATGGCCAATCCTTTCAACATCAATTATGAACTGGATGATACAGATGTTGAGTTTGATGAAGAAGAAGATTAATGATATGAAATGTTGAAATGTATAACAAGGTATTTCTATAGCGGGAAAACCCCCCTATGGACTACACTAGGGTTCAACATGTAGGCAGATCTAACCATCTAAAAGTCTCCTACTCTTTAGACTACCCCGACTATACCCCACATTCATACAAGAAAATACAAGATGAAAAGATCTGGTAACTCTACCTTAAACTCTGTGTCCGGTGTCGATCCTTTCACATTCGATTGCTCCTCGACTACAAGTCTCCTCCCAAGGATGACCTGCATTCACAAAAAGACAAACGAATAACTATGAACATGCATCTCATATATGAATTAGTGGGTTAGATGTCATAATAAAACATGAATCAAACATAAAGATTGAACACATCATATGGCGGGACAGAAAAAGTACTTATTTTATTAGAATCACAAAGTTTACTTACAATGAGATCGATGACTGCTCCTCGACTCTGGTCCGGGCTCCTCTTCACCAAGCTCCAATTGCTTCCACATATCTTTCTCCTCTCACACTTCTCTCTAAGGAAATTACATAGGCATATGAATGAGGAAAAAGGCAAGAATAGGGAATTCTAGCTCAAAACTCACAAGGTGGCTGCAAATTCTTGGGGCAAGGAGGTGATGTGAAACGGGCAGAGTTTCACTATTCTTATGCTTAGCTTTAGAATGAGACCCCAACACCTCATTTTATATGAAAAAAGGATTGTTATTTGGTTAGGTGACGGGCTATAGGCAGTGGAACAATTGGGAAACTGCCCAATAGCTCGTAATCTCAATGAATTCCTTGCAACTTTTAAATTTTTGCAACATTTGTGGGTATACATGGGATGTAATGGTGCAGCTAGTGTACGCATGCGATATGTAGTGGTGCATAAATCATATGTATGTGGGAATTAGTGGTGCAGGGCACGTACATCTTCAAAAATAGGGTTTTTAAGAAGAGTTTCTTAGTGATGGCTTGGAAAAAATAATAAGTAAGATGGCCTGATGCCAGGTATGCATCTATGGTGTAATTTAGGGTTATAATAGATGCCCCCTAATGTATGAGGTCAGAAGAGCATCTGATGGCCGAAATACATTACAAAGCTTCACCAACGTATGAAGCAAGTGATCCCGAGACCAGAGTTCGGGAGGTGCCATCTGCAAAAATAATAATTGTCTCACCGTGGCGGGCATACCCATGCTTGGGATGAAATAAATCATGGTTTTCAATCAAATACATTGTACATCCATGTCATATAACTATATAAAGTGTAGCCACAAGCAATACACAGTGGATCTACATCTAAAAATCAAAGATATACATGTATAGTATCCATCTTCAAGAAGCCAATGACGCCTGATGGCTGGAGATGAGGCATTCAGAGCTTGAGCAACAACTTCAAGATCTTTAAAACTTGGGTAGGAGTGTAATGTGAGTGTATGAATTGACTACCCATAGGTCTTTGACAAATCATTAGGAATAGACAAGAGGATCTTAGTGATCAGGCAGAGAACTTCAGTGATTTCAAACAAGGACTTGATTGGACTTTTGGGATGGTCGGGCATGAGGTCAAGAGACAAACTATAGAAGGACCGACTCAGGATGAGTAAAAACTCCCTTGGACAATAGCACGATAGATGATCAGACTCAGGAAACATGACATTGACATAAGTTCACGATGCAGGAGGCAACACAAACTCTCCATGTGTTTGGAAGGATAACCAAATGGAGGAGGACACAACTCTATGTAGCGAGAACAGCTTCCTAAGGTCATATTAAATCCCAAATCTTGACGAACAAACGGAAGGATGTGCTTTTTCCAAGGGCGACTCATTGTGCTGCTATAAAAAGAAAATAAATTTCCCATCCTCTTTTTGGGGTATATTTGATTTTTTTGTCTTTTTCAATATTTTGAAAGAGCTTGAAAAAGAATAAAAGAATGCTACGTTAAAAAGGAGGAACGAGTGTCGCAAGCATACTATTTTCAAGCGCAAGGAACACACTAATGCTCAGAGCAAGGAGACATGTGCAGGAAAAGGACACTCGGGAAAATTCCTCCATGGGTCAAGGTGTCAAGACACAAAGGCAAAGTGCTACAAGGCTTGCGTATAAGGCATGCTTCAGAGGTTCAATTGAGAGAAACATGGAGCCGACGTTAGGCCAAAAATGAAGGGATGCAAATTTGATTGATAGGACATGATGAAACCCCCTTCAATGTATTTTTTACGAGCCTAGAGAAGGTAAGCTTGGTGGTTTTTTCATTTTTAGAGAGTCTGAAAAATCATAAAAGAAGACTCTGCTGGGGTACCTTTTTCAAAGGTAGTCTAGTCGGTTCGAAAAAGGGGTAAACTAGCACTGAAAATACGTCTGTTCAAAACCATTTTAATGAGTGTGACAAAGACAAGATCACTCGACAATCTTTTCAATTTTAAGGAGTCTGAAAAGAGCCTAACTATCGACTTGTTATCTTTTTCTAGATTTAGTCTCCTTAGCCTGAAAAAGTAAAATTTACTTGGGAGAACTCTCTCGACGAGATGAATCTCCCAAGGTGTACCTTTTTACTCCTTAATCTACAGGCCAAAAAATGGGGTAAACTCATGTCAGTAGATGTTCTTCTGAACCAATTAACGAGTGTGAAAGAACAAGGTCACTCAGAGATCCTTTCAATTTTAAGGAGTCTGAAAAGATCTTAACTATGGACTCCGTAGGGGATGTTCTTTTGGACTAGTTTAATGAGTGTGAAGAAACAAAGTCACTTGACAATATTTTCAATTTTAGGGAATTTGAAAAGAGCTTAACTATGGACTCCGTGGGGGTTCCGTTTTTGTAAATTTAGTCCCTCAGGCCCGAAAAGGGGTTAAACTTATACCCGAGAATACTCTTCTAGCGAACCGAAGTTCCTAGAGTATACCTTTGTTCATACAATTGATCATTCAGACCGAAAAAGGGGTAAACTACTGCTAGACAGATGTGCCTTCAAGTTTTAATTTGGCGAGCGTTAAGGGCAACAAGATTGCTCGACAATATTTTCATGTTTATAGAGTTTGAAAAGGGCTTAAAGAAGACTCATTTTCTGGGAGTCCCAAGGGTGAGGTCAAGAGTGATGACATATCATATGTATGAAGCTCAAACTTGTAATCAAGACAAGACTAACAAGGACTCCCGAGCCTAAAGTCCTTAATGACGACATGGACACCAAAATGCAACCAGGATCTACCTAGGGCATCCATGTAAAGGAATGATCTACCACTAAATTACGACACTTCCAAAGAAGCAATGACGATTCTTTGTCGCAATTCGATGGGATCGATCCTATGGCAAAGCGGAAAAGACAATGAGATGCAGAAAGTAGAGGTGGAATCCTAACTTAAATGAAAAAAGTTGGAAAAATGACTTTTACCAAAGGACATTCAAAAGTAACCCATCTCTCAAAACGTTTTCCAAACCAAAAGTAAAATGTATCATAACATCCAATGAAAAACTCAAGAATCATACTAAATGATTTTCAAGCCAGAAAAAAACGACAAAATGGTTCAAAAAGTGGAAAAAAAGGCCAAAATAGTCTATAAATAGAAGCTGACAGCTCATTTTCACCATTGCAAGTTGAGAATTAACCAAGAAGACAAAAAAACCCCTTTGCTAAAATAGTTGATTCCGGGAGCTTCAGAGGACGAAACAAACTTTCGCTCGAACCAAGTAAGTACAAATCAACCCCTCTTGCATTTCAATACTTATATTTTTCATTTCTTTTGGTTTTTTGGGGGGCACACACCTTTAAAAAAGGTTGTCCCTACGTGTACGCGGGTTGTCCAAGGACAACCCGTGTATGCCTACAAGCATAAAACAATCTGCCCACGTGCATACGCAATTGTGTCCAAGACAACCTGCATACACCCTCAAAAAGGTAGAAAAATGAAAATGCAAGAGACAACTTCCTACATGAACTTGTCATTTGACAGGATGTATGTCCACTGGAGAGAGAGGGAGCATGAAGACATAGATATCTTGGTCGATGAGCACCTTGCAGCTATGGCTGCATTGAGACAATGCGGTTTGTGGAAGTTCTTTCGGTGTCCATTCATGAGGGTACAACCCAGGCTGTTGAATGCCTTGGTGGATTATTGGCACCCCGACATTGAGGTGTTTATGTTGGAGGGGCAGTCATTTACTCCAATGACTGAAGAAATTTACTTTATGACTGGCCTCTCGAGGAGAGGAGAACCAGTCAACTTGCGTACTTTTCCCCCTAGGCCTCATAACATTGTTGAGTTGATCAGACTACATTGCGAGGTTGGCACTGAGAAGGTAGGTTCTTAGGGGTCGATCCATAAGATTACCAACCTATCACTAAAGGTGATAGTTTTACTCATTGGGTGGATCACTAGATCTGTAGCCTTACATCAGGCCTCTCAGGCACACATGCATTGTGTAGTGCAGTTCTTGAATGCATGATTTCTTAATTGGAGCACGACCATGCTAGACTGCATGAAGAGACAACTCACCGAGTGTCGCAGGCGGAGCAACAAAAACTTTGGATTTGGGACCATTTTGTGCTCGTTCTTCTTTGAGAGGGTAACTAGTCTTAGTCCACGAGAGACAGTATGGGGGCATGTGTCCTCCATCCCAGCAGTGTGTAGATGGGCAGCGTTTTTGCCATGAAAAGGGGGCGGAAGGACCATATATGTCTTCGATGATACCTTTTTTGACTAGTGGGCACGGCATATTCCGACAATAGAGGACTATCCCTATGTCAGGATCAACTTTTCTAGGGACCCAGACATGCCCGTACCTCCTGGAGATGAGCGAGGAGAGATAGGTACGTTTGTTTTTAATGTTATTTAATTTTTAGTTTCTTTTTATATATATCATTTTTTATGTGAATTAGAGTACCTGACAACTATGTATATGTTTATGTACAGATGTGGGACTAGTGCGTCCAACAGACTTCTCGAGGACTAGGTGGCATCCTCGACCATAGGCAGCACCAACCATAGTTGCCAGACCAAAAACAATAGGAGTAGTAGCAGAGGCACCTCCAACCGGAGAGGCTGAGAGAGTTTTGAGATGGGTGAGTGGAATCTCACCGTGCTCACTCATGTAGTCCCTATGGCAGAGATCGAGGATCTCCCGCCATCAATGCAGCCTCATGTAGTTGGGTTGTGATGGACCTAGGTCCAACTCTTCCCGTGTTTGGCAAATGTTGTGTTTCACTATGGTAGGGCCAACAGGCCTTGTGCTTAGCTAGGGTGGACTACTTACGTGCTAAGGGCACTCTTTGTATATTTTTGAGGGCATAAGCCCCGCAATGTATACTGGACATATTATTTTTTGAGGTGCTTGTGCCCACCTATGTACTCTAAGACTTTTGATATATATATATGTGTGTGTGTGTGTGTGTGTGTGTGTGTGTATTTACATCTTTTTATGTCTTATGGATCACATTTTTACAATGTATGTACATGTGCATGTGTGTGCTTCTTTTTATGTGTGTGCAATATGCCAATCTAATACATGACTAGCTAGAGTATCTGTCATTTGATTAAATATCCTAGGAACATGGATATACGTAATGTAATCAAAGCATCGTTCTAAGAGATGTACCCTAAGGAACCGTTGGTTTAGATTAGGATCATAAACGCGGTAAACCCCATTCAACTGAGACACAGCGAGTTGTGCATCTAAGTAGACCCGGAGGTGAGAGATACCATGTGACAAAGCGTCACGAAGCAACTATATTACTGCGATGTACTCGGCGACATTGTTTGTGGTGTGACCTAGACATATACCTCTAGAAGATAGCAACTAGCCTTAAGGTGTGAAGATCACCCAAGCTGCGGAAGCAAGCCTCCGAGTGTGTCGGCTAGCACCGTTTGTAAACCCAATGAACACCTCTGATTCACTTGACATCTGCCAGAGTGAAAAATATGACATCAAAACGACATGTCCATAAAACACAAAGACAAAAGCTAACTGTATAATAACTATACATATGTACAAGAAGTCACCCAAGGCGACCCACCTACGAGTAATACTTCTTGAGGTAGAGCCCATTTCTAGGCTCCGCCAAAGAATTCCCCTCAAAGTCAACCAGATGATAAGCTCCCTTATTTAATACCTCCTTCACAATGAGAGGTCTGAATCACATGGGTTTGAAATTGCCTGCCCCCAGGGGATCCTTATCTTGGTCGTAGACCAGGACAAGGTCGCCTTCGGAGAAAATCTGAGGATGAACGAACTGATCATAATGACACTTGACTTGTTTCTTGTGAGCCTCATTAGCCAAGGCTACATCCCGATGTCACTCATCCAGATGCTTGAGATATAATAAGCATTCCTCAAGTGGTGAAGTGTCTGGAAATAACTGTACTGGCAAGTTAAGAGATGGGATATGGCATTCTATAGGCAACACTGCTTCCATCCTGTAAATGAGTTGAAAAGGTGAGAAACTAGTGGCAGTGTTTACAGACGTTCGGTAGGCTCATAATGCTGAGTACAACAACAAATTCCAATTTGACTTGGCTAAATTGATCATTTGTTGTAGAATGGTCTTGAGATACTTATTCATGGCTTCCACCTGACCATTCGCTTGTGGGTAGTAAGGTGATGAATGCTCTTGCTTCAACCCAAGATTTAATGTTAACTCAGACATCATTGTGTTCTTAATGTGACTGCCATAGTCAGTGACAATCTCCTTCGAGATGTTGAACCTTGCTATAATGTGATTAAAACTAAAAGGAGTTGGTGTTTCGCCACAACTAGAGATATCCATTGGAATCGTTCTAGCGATACTTTCCATGTTACCTTCGACGTAAACTACGTGCGTAGCCAGAGCACTAACAGGACAAGACCTAACTCCAGTCATAGTCAACACAAATTCTATTGCCTCTATTCTTCCTAACTTCAAGATAAAATAAGATCTATGATGGAGATCATCCAAGGTTCTATCCAGACCCCTCAGTTCCTCTATAATCGCCTCATCAGAGGGAAAGACCAACTCTAAGGAATCGGTAGTGGTGGGGGAACCTTGAGCCCAAATAGGCTCTAAAACTGGATCTAACTCCTATGCGGGAGTTGGATCGGGGTCGGTCAAATATTGATGGACAATGGAGTACACAAATTCTGCCACAGATAAGGGCATGGACATGCCATGGTGCCCTATCCCTTCCATCATGGTCGATGGGGAAGGAATATTCAATGGATCGTTAAAGTAAGTCATGTGGAACAATGACACTTGAAATATTTCAGCCTTAAGCTGGTCGGGGACATCCGATATGAACTTGACATTGTCGGACGGAGGCGGGTAATCAAAAGTACCAATCAAAGGTGGGCACAAACCAACCCTTATATTGATGACGTCGGGCTGTGGATTATCAATCATCAGGACCGTGCATGCCCCCGATGAAGGGTCAGGATGGGAGAAGGACAACTGATCAATGGACACAATCCGACCCTCATGTGGAAACAACAAGACCCAAAAAACTGTGGTGACCACTGCATGCATAGCATAGGTCCAAATCCTTCCTAATAAGAGGTTGTAGTTGAGAGGCGCATCACCCACTTCAACTTCAATGCACATGGTCTTTCCTCCTAGCTGCATGACGAAAGAAGTAATGATTCCATGTGGTCGGAATGAACGACCATCGAAAGAGGTAAGAAGAGTAGGTGACAGAGACAAAATGGGTTGGCCAATGGCCTTCCAACATGCCATTGACATCATGCATGTCGAGGCTCCCTCGTCAACCACCGTGCGGAAAATATTTTGGGTAAAAGTTTTCGTGGTGTAAGACACTACTATTTGAAACACAATGTGGTATGGGAAATGAGGTTTCAAGTTGGTCGTATCAAGCATGATCGTTCCCGGATTACAAGTCTCAGCAAATCCTAAGGCAGCTAACAAAGCCTTTCTCCATGAAGGGAAGCTCTGGAGTGTTAGCACTCTGTAATTTGCCCAAGGCTGTGGAGGTAGTCACTGAGGAAACATCAAAACCGCTTCGAGTCAAGGATCTATCCCTTTGAGACTCAGAGAGGGATCTCTTTGCCAAATTTATATTTGTTTGAAATAGGATATTAGGCTAGTTATGCAGAATAGGGTTTGTTTTTTATTTGAGGTGTTTGGCTGAATGATTGCTTTAGAATCCCATTGGGCTATGGGGTCTGTGTCAAAACTTAAGGTTAGATAAACAACTTTTAAAGGGATTATGCACAGGGCAATATAGACAAGATACTGGATCGATTAAGATAAAATGTGATGGAAATATAGAATAGGTGAGAGGTTCATTTAAGTAAAGAAGCATTCAAGAATTTCTTTAACTCAAAATCAAAGGAATAACATGCAGACTGATAAAAGGTCAGATACAGAGTACCCAAGGTAAATTTTGTTCTTTAACTTCCTTTTAATAGTTGGAATTAGAAAACAAGGTGATAACAGACTAAGAAAACATTAACATAGCAAGAAAAACATCACCAATGTCCAGACGCAAGAATCTTGTGCATCAATTCCTTTTCATTACTGGTGGATCTAAAAAATTTCAGAGAACAACCTTTCTGGGTGCAATGATCAACCCCTTTTACATCAAAATCATCTGAATAAATAGGAGAGATTCCCCAATAAGTTGTGTAAGTCGGATTTAACCGCCTCGGCCAAAAATAGCCACAAATCTGCAAAAATTTGGAACTGTCCCCCATGAAAGACGGGCCAAATTTCTGCGAAAAGGAGGTCCACTCAGACATCTTTTTCTCTTTAATTATGAAACCTAGGAAAAACCTGAAGGATTTTATTGTATATGGGCATGTTCTGGACAAAATCTCCTTTGATTTCACCAAATTTGCCTCCAACTCACCGAAACACCTCCCGCAAAATCAGGACTACAACAAAAAAATGAAAAATTGAAACAATGGGCCTTGAAGATGGCTTCGATTCTCCCTGCTCGTGGAACCTGTGAAATACTTGAGAGAGGTTTTTGTTCTTTATCCCATTACGAAGAAAAACCTCTCTTGGTTTTAAAAATTCGTTTTCATTTGCCCGGAATCGGCTTCGGAAGAAAAATATTCAAAATGATGCGAAAGTTGTTTTTGTTTAGGAAAGGTGGTATTTTGGACCCCCCCAGAGGTGGTAAGAGGTTTTAGGGGGGGAGCGGGGGGTCCGCTGGAATGTGGAGCCGACAGGTGTCCAAGGGGTGGTTTTATAATACAACCATTCTGGACCCCCCCCCCCTCTCGTTAAACTTCAGATGGCGATGGGGGGTTCAAAATTTTCCTTATCCGTTGATTTATTTTTGATGTGATGTATGCGTGGAGTTGGGGGGTGGGTAGAACTTAGGATAGTATGTTTTTTAGTTTTTTTTATGTTTTTTAGTTTTATTTTTTTTAATATTTTTATTTTTGTTTACGTGTTTGTTTTATTATGTTTTGTTTTGTTATATTATATTTTTTATTATTGTTTTTATTTTTAATTGTTTTATGTTAATTTTTATATGTTTTGTTTAATTCATATTTTTTTTAATTTGTTTTTAATTAATTTAAATTAATGGAACACTAACCTTATTACTGACTTAAATAATTAATTTAACTATTTATTAATTAATTGATTAGTAATTAACTAAATTAATTATTAATTAGTTAATTAATTTCTAACAAGATTTTAACCTAGCTTTTTGTCTAATTACCCTAACTTTATTAACCTATTTACTAATTACCAAAATTATTAATTAATCTAATTAACTTATTTGTTTTTTCATTTAATCCTAAGTTTGTTTAATCATGAATGACTGGCGGGATAATGGAGGATGAAGTCGTGAGGCAGGAGCAATATGTTGGATTACTGAGAGGGGGGGTGAATCAGTAATAACGTAATTATAATCCTTTTTCTTCAAATGTTATATCAATGTAGAATTATTATCCAATAATGAGAAGTAATAAATAA
>JZKD02S0485162.1:52422-73740 GCA_000966675.3 Picea glauca | reverse complement strand
CGTCCATGTGCGCGCTGTCATGATGACCGTAGATCTGTCCACACTTGTTAGTCACCATTCTGAACCCCTCCCCCCCACCGTTAAAAGAAGAATAGTCGAGGGGGTCTATAATCCACTGTCATTCGTTGATCTATGTGCCACTAGATCGACCGTCGATCTTAGCGCGTTCTTTATTCTTCAGGCGTGAATGCAGCAAAAACTTAGGCTTAGTGATTTTTGTGGGTTTTTTGCATTGGTTCCCTTTCTTTTGTCTTCATGGGGTTAGGAAAAACCACTCAACATCAACAATCATGAATTTGTTTTTCTTTTCCTTTCCTTGAAAATAATTTGCAGAAATGAAATATTATTTGCAAGCCAAAATACATCAAGAGTGAAAATTTTTCCAGTCAACAAATGAGCCTATGAATTATAGGGTTATAATAGTGGCTCCACCTGGGGATGATAGCTCTTTTGGGAGGTGTCAAGAATCATTGAATTGTGAACATGCAGACCGATGCTTTATTCTTTGGGCTGATCCCAAAATCTTATTCTGCAACCAATACCTGTTTTGATCTTGCAACTGAAACCAAATCAAAATGAACACTATTGAAAAAGAGATGCTTGAAATGCTAAGCTTATTCACATTCTCCTACCTACCCTATGTGACTGATACTTTTGTCATTCTAAATGATACAATAATGCCAACGCAACCAGTCAAGCAACTGCTCTAACAACTCTGCTCTTTCAATGTTTTCCAACAATATCAGAAATAGGACTTGCATAGGCATCATGGAATTCTTTCCATCTTGATATTCATCACAAGGGTCTTGATAAACATGACACATAACATAAATACTGGGAATGCATTGTGGCTCTGTGATGAACAATTTCTCCATATAAATAGGCATTGAATCAAGATAGACTTGACCAATTACTGGATATTCAAATTTAACCAACTCAACTTCATGATTTGATGTCGTAGTTATGCTCTTTGCATCCTCATGCACTTCCTTACATGGCTGCAAATGTTCTGGTGGGTTCTGAAATGATACTTTTGTTGAACACATCCCTGTAGTTGACTGCCTGATCATGTCAATATCATAACATCCTTTCAGCCTATAGCTGGATGATGGAAAATGGCTTTGACGTCACAAGTCATCCAACACATCATCTATGGGGTCATAAAATGATTTAGATAAGGGTGCCATTGGCTCTATTGGTACCTCATGTCTTACACTGTGAATTTCAACTAGAATCTGACCAAGATTCCCCCTCAAAATTTGAAATGAATTAAAGCACAAAGGCAATGAATCAAGATGGATCGGCTCATCACCTGTTTCGAGCTTCGTGATTTCATCTGAGGTTTGATCTTCAAGAAGGCTCAAGGGATGCACTTCTGGATTAGCTTCCATATCAACAATGGAATCTTCAACTGGTTGATCAAAGAATTTTTTGTCTTTACTATTTACAACTGGCCTAGAGTTTCTTTTCAGAAATTGAAAAAATGAGAAACATAAGGGCAAAGTGTTTCCACTTACTCCAAGATTTTCTGCATTTTCCTCATCGTTGTCATGATTGTTGTGCAAAGGCTGATTGTCATATCTGATTTGTAACTGATCTTCTTCCTGCCAATGACATGCTGCTGATTTCTTTCAACAGTCCACATCTATTTCAGCCTCATTTATCATCATCATATTGATAGCACTTGGGTAGATTATCCAAGTAAGAAATTTCATCCAACATGCACATCATATCAGCTGGTTGTTACTCTGTAAGTTGAGATGGAACTTCATCTTTGACTGTGTTGTGAATTGAATACATGAAAGAATCATTATCCAAACCATGGTACCAAGGATGAGCAACAAAATGTTTGGGAACAATGACCTTTTCTTTCTCTGAAATCAATGGAACATGATGTATTTGGACAACAAGCTCATCTTTCCTGTTGATCCTCTGCATCATTTCTTCCATGGCACTACCCAAAATGTCCAGTTTAGCTTCTGATTACTTCAACTGCTCCTTTTCTTTGTTCTTTACCTTTGACCTTTTGATCAACAAGTTGGCCTCCACATCAACTGCAATGTTCTGCATTTCTTCAAGGCTTGCAGTGTTCCTTTCTCTTAATTGGAATGCCATCTGAGGATCGAAGGCATCTGGGAAATGTAAGTGTGTTGATCCTGGGGGTGGTCTTATATCAACAAGCATTGTATGATATATCTTATTGAACCTTGCTGAAAACTGATGTACTGTTTCCCCTGGCTGTCTTTTCAAATGGTCATATTCTTCTAGGATGAGAAAGACATTTCTCATGATCACCCACCGATCTAGGAAAACTTGCACAAATTGATGGAAATTGTTAATGCTTGCAACTGGGATATTTTTAAACCAGTTCTTAACTTTACCTTGCAAAGACGGGGAAAAAATCCTTATATATACATCGTCGGCTTCAACCACATAAAGGTCAAGGAAATATTCAAACCTCTGGATGTGTTTTTCAATAGTAATATTGGCATCCTCTCCATCAAACCTGGGCAGATTATTGGTGTAATTTGCAGGGAGGTCATGGAGGATAGGAGGAAAATATAGGGGTTTGTATCTGTCTGAGAATTTGACAGGTATAGGAGGTGAAGCAAGAGGCTTACAACCATCCAGAGCTTTAGCAAGAGTAGGAGATAAAGCAGGAGGCTTATGTCTCACTAGGACTTCTACAGGTGCATCTGGGATGTGCACAAGTGTATGAGTATGTACATAATATACAATTGGGGATCTGATCTCTTGAGGCTCATTAGTTTGCAGATGATCAATGTAATCTTCAACAATATACTTTTGATCATGCTTAGAATAAGACAAAACATAATTGCAGATAAAACCAAAGATGTCTTGAATGTAATTTGAGCTTGAGTACCTGGTCTTTCTAGGTTGTTTGGCCATGCTTTAGGTTCTTCCTCCAGTGGAATATTTGCGTTGGCACTATTTGGAGATAATTGGAGTTGCCAGGTGAATGATCTTAACCTTCTTGTGTCTGGTCACTGTCCACCCAGTGATCACATATGGATCTTTGAAGTGTACTACTGGGGAGAGTTCCCTAGTGGAGTCGCCATTCTGTTAGCACTATGTAATTTGCCCAAGGCTGTCAAGGTAGTCACTGAGGAAACATAAAAACCACTTCGATTCAAGGATCTAGCCCTCTGAGACTCAGAGAGGGATCTCTTTGTCAAATTTAGATTTGTTTGAAATAGGATATTAGGCTAGTTATGCAGAATAGGGTTTGTTTTTTATTTGAGGTGTTTGGCTGAATGATTGCTTTAGAATCCCATTGGGCTATGGGGTCTGTGTCAAAACTTAAGGTTAGATAAACATATTTTAAAGGGATTCTTCATAGGGTGAGACAACCAAGATACTGGATCGATTAAGATAAAATGTGATGGAAAGATAGAACATGTGAGAGGTTCATTTAAGTAAAGAAGAATTCAAGAATTTCTTTAACTCAAAATCAGAAGAATAACATGCAGACTGATAAAAGGCTAGATATAGAGTACCCAAGGTAAATTCTATTCTTTAACTTCCTTTTAACAATTGGAATTAGAAAACAAGGTGATAACAAAGTAATAAAACATTAACATAGCAAGAAAAACATCACCAATGTCCAGACGCAAGAATCCTGTGCATCAATTCCTTTGTAGTGCTGGTGGATCTAAAAAATTACAGAGAATAACCTTTCTGGGTGAAATGATCAAACCCTTTTACATCAAAATCATCTGAATAAATAGGAGAGATTCCCCGATAACTTTTGTAAGTCGGATTTAATCGCCTTGGCCAAAAATAACCAAAAATCCCCAAAAATCCCCAAAAATCCGGAACTGTCCGCCATGAAAGACGGGCCAAATTTCTGCGAAAAAGAGGTCCACTCAGACATATATTTCTCTTTAATTATGACACCTGGGAAAAAAATGAAGGATTTTATTTTATATGGGCATGTACTAGACAAAAACCTCTTTCGGTTTCGCCAAATTCGCCTCCAACTCACTGAAACACCTCCCGCAAAATCATGATTGCAACAAAAAAATGAAAAACTGAAAATATGGGCCTTGAATATGGATTTGATTCTCCCTATTCATGGTACTTGTGAAAAAATTGAGAGATGTTTTTTTTCTTTATCCCATTATGGAGAAAAACCTCTCTCATTTTTCACAAATTCGTTTTCATTTTCCCGGAATCGTCTTCGGAAGAAAACTGGTCAAAATGCTACGAAAGCGGTTTTTGTTTAGGAAAGGTGGTATTTCGGACCCCCCTGAGGTGGTAAGTCGTTTTAGAGGGGGGAGGGGGGTCCGCTGGCATGTGGAGTTGACAGGTGTCCAAGGGGTGGTTTTATAATACAACCATTCTGGACCCCCCCCCTCTCGTTAAACTTCGGATGGCGAGGGGGGGTCCAGAATTTTCCTTATCCGTTGATTTATTTTTGATGTGATGTATGCGTGGAGTTGGGGGGTGGGTAGAACTTAGGATAATATGTTTTATAGTGTTTTTTTTATGTTTTTAACTTTTTGTTTTTTAATGTTTTTATTTTTGTTTACGTGTTTGTTTTATTATGTTTTGTTTTGTTATATTATATTTTTTATTATTGTTTTATGTTAATTTTTATATGTGTTGTTTAATTCATATTTTTTTTAATTTGTTTTCAATTAATTTAAATTAATGGAACACTAACCTTATTACTGACTTAAATAATTAATTTAACTATTAATTAATTAATTAATTAATTAATTAATAATTAACTATATTAATTATTAATTAGTTAATTAATTTCTAACAAGATTTTAACCTAGCTTTTTGTCTAATTACCCTAACTTTATTAACCTATTTACTAATTACTAACATTATTAATTAATCTAATTAACTTATTTGGTTTTTCTTTTAATCCTAAGTTTGTTTATTCGTGAATGGTTGGTGGGATAATGGAGGATGAAGTCATGAGGCAGGAGCGGTATGGTATTGTCGGTATGGTGGTAAGTTGGAAGGATGGTAAGCGGTAAGTGGTCTGGAGCAGAGGAGATCTGATGCGATGGATTGATGACACGTTGGGACAAGGCCCACCGAAAAAACCACCTCATACCGGACCCCCCCCACCGTTAAAGGAAAAACGATCAGGGGGGTCCGGAATCGCTTGTAGATCGTCCATCTTCATGCTGTCATAATGACCGTAGATCTGTGTGAACTTGTTAGTCACCATTCCGGACCCCCCCCCCCACCATTAAAAGTAGAAAAATCGAGGGGGTTCGGAATCCACTGTCAGTCGTTGATCTATGCATCGCTAGATCGATCGTCGATCTAAGAACGTTGTTTATTCTCCAGATGCGAATGCAGCAAAAACTTAGGCTTAGTGCTTCTTGTGGGTTTTGTGCACTGCTTCCCTTGCTTTTGTCTCCATGGGGTTAGGAAAAACCACTCAGCGTCAACAATCATGAATTTTCTTTTCTTTTCCTTTCCTTGAAAATAATTTACAAAAATGAAATATTATTTGCAAGCCAAAATACATCAAGAGTGAAAATTTTTCCAGTCAACAGATGATCCTATGAATTATAGGGTTATAACATGGAGGACCTCCAAAGCAGACATCGCACAAGGGGTTTGTGAAAAATATTCCACCATAGAGTAGTTCTGGGTGGCCCTCATGTTTGGATTGTGAGAATATTTCTTGAACGCCCCTTTTGGGATGCATGTCATTGTTTCGCCCATCATCTTTTCGATATGGAGAGGAACATATGGGTTTTCGACTTCTTTACCCTTCTCAGAAGTGTTTGGAATTCCGTAATCATATGTCCTAGTTGTTATGTGAGAATCACCTTTCAACATATAAACATTTGAGGTCCAGGGATTACTAGACGATGAAGGGGGTCCCTGACTGCCCCCATCCGCATTTGTAAAGGCTTGATTTAAATTTTTCCCATAAGGAAATGGGTTCATTAACATCGTAGTATGTTGTTGCGCCAATAACTTTTGGGCCTCCATGAGTCGAGGGAACAGGTGAGTCAGATGATCTTCTGTGCAAAGGTTACATGGATACTTCAAATTTCTTTTCTCTGTGTTGCCCCTGCCAACATTGTTGGTGGGTTTCTTATCCCCCTTACTCTTCTTTTGTTGTTTCTTCTTTCCATCAGCCTGCTAGTTGGATTTTGGGTTTGTCGATTGCACATTGCGTACGTTTGACATTTGAGTAGGGGGAGTAGTCGAACTAGAGGTTTGGCTGGACATTGTTTGTTGTATCGACAATTGTTGCAATTGATTCGGTAGCGGATTAGTGGGCTTTGATTGCGATGAACCAATGATACCATCGGCAAGTGGTCCAGACTTTCATTTGGTCTTGTCAAGTATAGATTGTGGTGCATCTGGAAAAACTTCGTAAAGTAAACTAGACTGAGAGTATATCAATTCTAGCTATTGAGCTCTCATTATCGCTTCTTCCTCGGAAAACACTCCCGACATTGCAATGTCTTTGTATAACTGGGGTACCAAAGACTTAAGCAACCACTCCAGCAGAAATGCTGGTGGAACTGATACTTTTATCAAACTCTTTTGACACTACCATTCTCGGATGTGATCTTAGATATGCTCATCCTTTGTTTTCTTAAATTTGTCCAACAATTCGGTGTCAGAATCATATCTCACAGGTAATTGAAAATGGTTCAGGAAAACCATTGCCAATTCACCAAAACTAGAGTATCCTGAGCATTCGAGCTCGATGTACCATTTCGCGGAACTCCTGATAAGAGTGCATTGAAAAAGATGCAACTGGACTAAGTCATCCCTCAATGAGTTGGATGAGCACCATAGGTGAAAGGTGGTCACATGATCGCCTAGATCTTCGTTAGGCTTACCTTTGAACTTCAAAATGTCCGAGGGAAACTTTGTCGGCATGGGAGGCTAATGGGGATCATGACAGATTAGGTCATTTAACAATATTGAAAATTATGGCAAATGCAATGTTTCCAGAAACAGTAGCTTAGGCTGTTGACTATGTACAGGGAAAAAGTGGCATGGGGTTTGACTGGCACCAAGTTGCCAGGAAAAGTTAGGTTGCTGACCAAGGTTCTGGTAAAAACCATGGCCTTGGCCATCATTCGGATAGTTCACTTGTTGAGACGTCATCGACTGACTCCCGTAGTAGGACATTGAGGGATGGGAAGGGATTTCTCCCAATGTTGTGTTCCAAGGATTTTAGAAAGGGTTCCCCCCTGCTGATCCAAAAGGCATAGGTATTGAGCCTTGCCTAGGGTTCCATTGACCAAGGAAGGGGTTTCCCCCAGTCGACATCCTTGATGAGGGGAGGGATCCCTGCCATGATTTCCAAGGTCCTTGTGAGGTGTTTTCCCCCTGTGAAGGAATAATACCCTGCACAAGATTTTGTGGTCCAAAGCTAGGTTTGCCCTCGGCTGAGACGACAGCTAATGAGAATGTGTTGTTACCAAACACACTGAATAAAGAGAATGGAAAAGAACCCATCGATGTGGTGTTGGAAGAAGGTCCTTGACTACTTGATTCGAACAAGATGTAGTTCATGTTCGACCAAACGGGCTGCTGAGAAGCATCGCTGAGCGAGGGGGATGATGGAGGTATATGACTGCCTTCATAAGGGAAAGCATTATAGTGGCTTGGGGTTCCACCCATGGGCCCTTACAGAGGAGCATTTGAGCTCCTTACCCCTAGACCCATGGTCTATAGGATGGAGTAGGAGAGGACCAAGTTCATATCAAAACTAGGCATCCCATATGAGAATGGAGGGCTCGTCACACTCTGTGTGAATGGAGCAATGATCGCCGCCATAGATGGAATTAGACCATTTCCTGAGGTAGAAGCGGTCGAGACCATAGTGGTTCGGACCTATGAAGGTGAGTTAGGAGGTGGAACACCCCCTATGGTGGAATCCATTAAGGGAGTATGAGGACTCCCATATGAAGTAGCAACGTTTGATTCCATCGTTTCTTGCAAGACTATTTGATGCTCGTGATGAGTTACCCTTGGAGGGACAACTTGTATCAAAACTGGCACCGACAAGTCAGTGATCAGAGGGTTATACAACCTGAGAGCTTCTACTCCAAGGTAAAAAATGATAGGATCCTCCAGATTTGATTTTTCTCCTCTCAAGGATGGCTCGGGCATAGTTTCTTTTAGCTCGGTCTCCTCAAAAGACCCTTGCTGGTCTAGTCTTCACCTTAGTAGTGGCAGGGGTGGCTCCAAATTAATCGGTGGTAGGCCAAGAAGCCTTCGCGACTGGTGGAGCTCCTGATCTTCCACCTTGTGAGAAGATCAACGAAACACTAGGGATTTTACTAATGTTGAAAACCAACACACACTAGAAAATTTTCAATGAGATAAAGCAAGCAAACCACTAACTAGTTGGAAGAACAGTTACACCAGCCAACACTAGAGAAACTTACCAGTGCATGTGAAACTCAAACACAAAAGCACCCTCCGGGTATACTCTACAAAGCGTGGCCTCATGCCTGCCCTAGGTACCATGGTATACCCCCACAGTCACCTGTGTAAGTCCTTAAAATAAAGGTAACTAGGTTGTCAACTCGTGAACAATCACCAGGGGGGTACAGTTGATAGTCGGGTGGACCGCAATGAGCAGGGTATCAAGCCCGAAACCTATCGAGGATATCAAAAGAAAGTGTTTTGAAAGATGACTGAGGACCTCAAATGGATTTGAGATCCATGAAGCTTCATGGAAAATGCGACCAACAAGATCCCAAGACAAGTCCTCTACATGCATTCCCCACTACACTTGGTCTGACTTTGAAAGGGTTATATCTACTACCTTTCCACACACAACCTCATGTTTAGCCCCTGTGTTAGACGGGGGTCCCGGATAACTTTCACATTTACTGGACTTTTGACACTCCCTAGCATTGACTCCTATGTTTGTTTTTAAAACCTTGAAGAGTTTCCTCTCCAACCTAAATCAAGGCTCTAGCCTAGACTAGTTGATGGACCCTACAAACATAAAGTCTAGTAAATTTTAATTTAGCATTAATTTTAAGTGGCTTGTTTTAAGTCAAGGAAGCAGTAATGAAACTCGTGGTGTGTTTTAAGAGATGAAAGAGAAGAGCATTAAATGAAACTGAAAGCAAAACTACTTCTTTTTTGACAAATAAAGATTTGCAATTTTAACTCTTTAACCAACTTTTCAAACTAACTTTTTTTTCTAAGATCTTTTAAAGGAAAACCAAGAAACAAGATTTTTCTCAACTACGAGCTACTTAATGTTCTAAGAATTCAGTAAAGATCTTAAGAAAACACTTTTTTTCCTGACAAGCAATATAACTAACCTAACTACCTAACCAAACAAGGAAATAAAAAAAAAATTCTATTTTTTTTGTTTATGCTTCAAATGCGAAACTTGAAAATAAATTATTTTATTTTCCTTTAAAGCAATCAAATGGGGAAAAAGTGAAGACAAGATAATACCAAAAACTAACTTCTGGCCCACTACGGATCACAGGGAGTCATTGACAATACCAAACAGGATGATCGAAAAAGACTCACAAACTCGTTCAAAACCCTTTCAAAGAAAACATAAGAAATCTTAAAATAAAAAGCTAACTAACGTCAAACCTAGGCTAAAGACTATAACAACAGAGACCAGTACTAGATCAAGAAAATCCCTAAGAAGTATGACTTCAATCAAGGAAGAGGTTGATTTCCTCTTCTTGAAAAAGAAATTCTTGACACAGGCACGCTACTGACACTTCAACAGCCTGCATATGTACATGAGTTTTCTAAAGATCGGGCGTGTGTGTACATGTCCAGACCCACTACAGGCCGTGTACACCTCAGTAACTTCTCAAAAAAAGAAAACTAACAGTCAGGCTGACAAGGCAGGGAGTACTGGTATGGAAAACCAGAATCCCTTAAAGACTCAGTAACTTACAGAGAACTCAAAAAGGTAATCAAACCAATTAAAACACCCGAAAATATCCCCTAAAAACCCTAGAGGCAACCCCAGTACGGTCGCCAATTCTGCTATAGTGGGAAAACCCCCCTATGGACTACACTAGGGTTCAACATGTAGGCATATCTAACTGTCTAAAACTCTCCTACTCTTTAGACTACACCAACTATACCCCACATTCATACAAGAAAATACAAGATGAAAAGATCCAGTAACTCTACCTTAAACTCTGCATCCGATGTCGATCCTTTCGCATTCAATTTCTCCTCGACTACAAGTCTCCTCCCAAGGTTGACCTGCATTCACAAAAAGACAAACAAAGAACTATGAACATGCATCTCATATATGAATTAGTGGGTTAGATGTCATAATAAAACATGAATCAAACATAAATATTGAACACATCATATGGAGGGACAGAAAAAGTACTTCTTTTATTAGAATCACAAAGTTTATTTACAATGAGATCAATGAATGCTCCTCAAACCTACTCCAGGCTCCTCTTAAACAAGCTCCAACTGCTTCCATTGTTACACATTGTTTTGGTCACCCTGATGATGATTTTACAAACATGTGTTCAGGCTCTCAAAATGATCTTTTTCCTGAGAAAAGTAACTCCTTTCTTCCCCTACAAGACTAATTTTTGGAAGGACACTGCAAGCTGTTAGTATTACACAGTGCGAAAATCCTTGATTTCCACCGGCTGCTCTACAGCTGGTGTTATCACTGAAATTCCGTCCACAAATGGTTACAGGAATCCAGCATCTACAAACAGCTATGAGTCCACCCATGGACAAAAATTACCAAAAAATCATTTCCAAAAGGTCCAAAACTATACAACCAGTTATAAAATCAAGAAGCACTATGACTACACAGGGCACGCGTGCACATGCGCCATCCATAAACGCAGAAATAGTGCACATACGCATGATGCGCGAATGTGGTCACTAAATGCCACACACTTAAGAACGACACATTTATGAGATTGGTCAACCTCCCACCCACTTCTGGTTCAGCTTCCAAGTTGATTTGACATCCAAATCTTGGTTGGATCTGACTGGGTGGCTGGTCAAAGACCTAAAGGTGCCCTAAACAACCACTTTTCACACTAAAACATGGTTGCATAATACCTCAAAGTGGTGCTATAAAACAAGTCCATGGGTGCACTACATTTTCAAGGAATTCATTTGCAAGGTTATGCTACTGCTATTCTCTTGGGGAATCCTCTTTTCTCATCAAGAGCATATTAGCACCATTCCATTTGGGAAATCCACATCACCTTTTGAGTGGGTTAGCTTGGGATTCTTTCACCATTTCTTTCAAGTTTCAAAGTTGTAAGAAGAGCTCAATTGTGGGGGTCCAAGAGCCCTCCCTTGGAGGAAGAAGGGACACAAAGTCCTCTTTCTTCTCCGTTTTTTCTTTTCACTAATATAATCCTTTCCATTGGTGACCTGAGTCTTGTTTGTTTCTTGTTCTTATGTCCTTATGCTCAATAGTTTAGTTGTTATTTCCTTTCTTAGTTTAATTCTTAGCTTAGTCTTTTATGTTTATTCTTCTAACCCTTTCCTTCACTGCTATCTTTCTTAGCTGACCCAACTAAGCTTGTAAGCACCTCTATTTTTCTCATTCAGGTGACAAAAGAGGTGTAATAGATTGGTGACTCCACTGGGGAAAGGTATCAATTTCCTACCCCATTTGGGTTATTATAGTTCTTCTTTCGATTTATTTAATCTGCGGGTACCATAACCGGCCCAAGTTGACCTGTAAAACATCCAATTCAAAGCTGAATTGAGAGAATTCCATCCGGAATTTTATTCACGGCCATGTGACAAGTGTGTGTGGGTTCATTGGCCCACAATCGTGCATCATGCACACGTGCACCAAAATTATTGTGTTATTATGCGCCTTCCACGCACCTGTGCCCAAAAGTATTTTTCGATTCATGCATTGGCACTCAGTGCGCATATGTCTACTCTGAGACCCGTGCACCTATGCAGAAAAATACAAATTGCAAGCCTTTTTGTGATTTGTGGAAGGCCCCTAGCCTTCTTAAAAAAATGATTCCATTCATGTTGTAATCTGCACCACACTTAGTTCCCTCTCCATATAAAGGGATTAGTCAAAAACACATAGGCACTTAGGGGGTTTAAAATCATTATTTCCTTTTTTTTTTTCATTTTTCCACATGGATGGATTGCTTTGACTAAGAGTATAAGTTGGAATCATTTGTAATCACATAAAACTTACATTGGGACCAGAAATTGGATATCAATCGTTGAGTATGCTCTTCTCTTGTGCTTCAAAGTGATCTTGAGAAACAGAAAAAGGTTGTAGGATAATTTCATCTCCCTTAAAAAGAATAAAACCTTTAAGAGAGGACAACAACCCCCTTAGGACTCCTCTTAATTTATTTTTCAAACACATCTCAAGATTGTAATGAGCCCATACATGCCCACATGCTACAAATATAGGATAGTGTTGAAATTTACTTTCTTAGATTAAATCACTAGGGAAGTTTAAAGGTTTTGTAATGGGCCCATACATGCCCACATGATCACAATCTAGGATAGTTTCAAATCTTTCTTAGATTAAATCACATTAAGGAGTTAAACTAATAGTAAAGGACCCACAAGTCCACATGCTAGCTTCCTAGGGACTTTTGATTTCCGCAAGGTTGTACCAAAGACATTTAGTTAATTAGGTAATCAAAGACTTGTAAGGACCAAGTGAAGTCCACATGCAGCAAGGCGACACCTAATTTATTAAAGATTGACACACTTTCACTCATTCACACACAAAAGTCACTCCTAACTCACAAAATTTTCATCTCAAAATGTGGAGGTTGAAGTAAGTTTCCTCCAAAGGGATTCCAAAACACCCCACCCTTTTCTTGACGAAACTATCCACTCCCACTTAATTTCAACGAGATTTGCTCACACCCCCAATCTCTCAAACAAACACATATAAAAATTTTCTAAAAACTCACTAAGTTTTCCTCCACAGGAGGTGCCAAAAGAATTTTTTTAGTCTAGGTAGGATTTCGGGGATAGACATCCAAATAACTCCTGTTATCTGGTTCTCACATTTTCAAAACAATAGAAGTTGTCAAATAGGGAACCTTAAATTATCCAAGTCAAGTGTTCCTAACACCATAAGGTAGGGAGATACCCATGAAGGGTTGAAGGCTGAGGTCTGGTTGTTCTGTGCATCCCCCCTTGAAGCACCCACCTCTTGAACATGATCCAGCCCATGACCCATTTCTTAGGCCAAAAATCTAAATGTCACACTTTGACCGAGGTACCTAGTGACCAAATTTTAGGACATCTACCTAGGTGGCAATTGTGGGCTGCAATTGCACCTTGATCGGATTTTGTGTGGCTATTGGGAAATATCGCCAGTTCTTTCAGGATATGCCCCCTCTACCCCTCATTATAACTGATTGCTTCATCCTTCACTAGTTTCTCTTCTAGTGGCTTCAGACCCCACTGTCGAGTGCTATTGGAAGGTCCAATGCTATTTTGAGAGGAAGGATGTTACATATTGTAGAACATGAGCATTTGTTTTCTTTGTTCCCCCACGTGGAAAAAATCCACTTATCCACATATATGCTTCTTTATCAAAAAACTTTATGTATGATGCACTTCTGATTACATTTGATTTAGATATATATCGTGTAAAGTTCAAGAATTGCAACAAAGGCTCTTATTTATTTATTACTCTCACCACCATTCACACACATCCACTCAGCTAATCAGACATCATAGGGGACCCATAGAACCCTCGTTTTTCCATACGCTTGCTAAACCTCCCTCCTATTCTAGGGGGAGTTCCTAGTCTTGCCAACTCATCGACTCCACCTTCTCACACTTCGGTGAGTGCCACTGTGTTAGGATCAGCTTTTCTTGGTTCCACCTTACTTGGGTCCAATTCCCAAGGTCCACCATCCACTCACTCTCCTTTACATGGAAGCATCCACTCACTCTCTTTTACATGGAAGCAGGGGGGCAACTTCCTCTGAAGGGGGAAGTACAAACCCACCTAGTCCCCCCCAAGGGTTAGGTTCACAAACCACTCACACCATGGCTAGAACTAATCTTCCACCACCACTCTAGACACCATACTTGGCCTCTCTCAACATACCAGATCTAAGAAAACTCACAAATGATCCTATATTGCATGACCCCACATGGCCTGCAATGCCTACCAAACTACCTACAGATATCCCCAAGTTTGAAGGCGAGGCAGGGGATGACCCTGTGAACCATGTCATGACTTTCCACTTATGGTGCTCTTCCAATAGCATTATGGATGATTCCATATGACTACGATTATTCCAACACACACTCACTAGCCCATCAACCATATGGTACATAGATGAAAAAATGGGGTGCCATGCGACTTTCGAGTCCTTGGCTAAAACATTTTTGACCTTCTTTCAATTACCAATTCATCATGACAATGGTCTTGAACTACTCTCCAATTTTAAACAAACCGCAGCCACATATATCGTTGATCACATTCACGAGTGGTGTCGACAACGTAGTTTGTACAAAGCAGAAACCACCAAACAACAATGTCTTGATAGGTTTCTTAGATCACTTTTCTCTCTCCTCGGTAAATATGTAGCTTCCACCTTCCCTCAATCAGAAGAAGAATCCATCAGTAAGGCTCAACAATACGACCTCATCTATTCACAATCAGGGTACTTGTACACAATGCTTCTTGATCTCCCAAAACCTATGCCATTTGGCCAAGATAAACCCAAGATGTCTCACTCAGCAGACAGATTGATTGGTAACACCATGCACCATGCACCACAACCCCAACAACCACCAATGTATGGCACACCTAAATATCCATCGGCATATGGAGGAACCCCTTATTATCCTCCACCCCCTTATCAACAACCATACCTTTTTGCCCTTCCTCCACCCATCAGTGGGCCACCGCCAACACCCGCAATATGCTCACCTATCCAAACAAGTTCTGGTACTCACTCTACCTCAGCTTATACTCTAAGTACTAGCGAAAGCCCACGCCTTCCTATGTACCTTATGGATCATTACCAAAAAATAATACGTACTTTCCATTTCCTGGCCTTCCACATCCCATAGCTCCACCACAAGGACACCCTCACACTGGGGTTAATTTTGTTGAACCCTCTCCCATTCAGCAATATCAAAATTTTGAACAACTGAATATGACAAATCCAACCCGTCAGTCGAATAATGCCAAAAAGAAAGGAAAAAACTGGAACAATAACAACGCAAACCAAGGCAGAAATCACCCACACCAGAACCAACCTACTGGGGGTAACCAGAACCAAGGGACGTAGAACCCCCAGGGGGGCAACAATAATAGGCATCAAGGGAAAAGTAACAATAACCTTCGAACCAACTTCCCCTGTGCCCTTTGTGGTGAGTTCGGTCATTATACTCATCAATTCTCCCAATTTGTTGATTTTAAATGGATGAAAGACTCAGTAAATGGACCACATCCTCTAGCACCACCTACCCCTCAGTAGGCCCCACAACAATACATACAACAACCACCCTCAGCCATGTTACAGAACCCCATTCCACACCAAGGAGTGATGAACACCCAAAAGGACATGCAACCTACCCCACCACAGTTGGGACAATATCTCAACTCGAGCAATCCCACAGATCATACTATCCTCCTCACTAGTGAGGAAAAAGTCCTTCTACAAACACGTAGTCGTCAATACCATGCACCCACTGAGCCTCCTCCCATTCCCCCAGAAACAATCCCAGCACCAATGGGACCCCCATTGATGATTCCTTTCCCTAAAATAGAAACACCTCTTCGCATCCCTCGCATCCCACTGCATAGGAATGTCCACAACCCGTAGGCTAGGGAGGCTCATAATTATAGTTTGGTCGATGACTTAGCACAGTCCCTGGCTACAATGTTAGTCTTAGAAGTACTTCAAACTTGCCCCACTCAGCGAAAATCATTACTTTCTGCCTTGGGGGTAGTCAACCCTACAGATACTCAACTCATCACATTTGATCTCGACAGTGGAGAACCTCGTCTCCCCACTCTCATTGCTTTTCAAATCCCAATAAAAATTCAGAACATTACAGTCCATCGGTGCATCATTGATGAAGGTGCATCCACATGCATCATGTCCAAGTTGGTATGGAAGAAACTTGGTTCCCCTGAACTCATACCATCTGCCATTACCTTAAGAGCTTATGACGAGCGACGATCTTCTCTCGAAGGGCTATTCCAAAATGTCCCTATCGAACTCGGGGGCAAGACCATTCTCATCGAAATTGAAGTTATCGATGCCCCACTCGATTACAATATCTTTTTCGGTCGTAGCTACATGTATGCTATGAAGGCAGTTGCCTCTTCCATCTTTTGAACCATGATTTTCCCCCATAACGGGAAAATCATTACCATTGATCAAGTTTCACATTATGAGCCTAAACCTTTTTCCAACATCGATAACATTCTTCCTTTCGTCCATACTAATCATGAGATGTACCCACTCATTGAAATGGGGCCCAAAATTTTCAAAGACCCATCCTTGTTAGGAACTTACCATGGTGCACCACCGCTCCTTCATCCTTCCAATAAGGTATTTGTCATATCGTCCAAAGGAACTAACATTGAGGATACCCTTCCTCCCAGTGAGGCTTCTCTCATATATGGCATCCCACTAGTCGTAGAGCCCCTCCCTCATGAGCCTCCTGTAGACTCGTCGACACCACTAGTTCATGATTTCACCTCACCCCAAGGCCATATCCTAGTTTGGAAGATAGTTCCCCAAGCCATTACTCAAATCCCCTTCTTTTACCCTCCACCAGGCGTACAAGCTTTCCAAGTAGCCGCAAAACTTACCCTCCCTAATATGGTGTTGGCAATCCCAGTTTGGTATTTACATCCACCAGAGATGGTTCCTCAACCATCCCTTCCCCCCCAAATAGAAAGAATCCCAATGCATATTCCCATACTCACTCCCACCATACCCCCTACACCCCCACTCACTAACCTCCCTGCCACAACTAGGGGCAGGCGAAAGGAGAAGGATCCCACAGCTCGACTTCCCCCACACATTCAACCTCCTTGTGTGTTATGTGAGAAATATGGACACCCAACCATCCAATGCCCATCTCTACCCGAGTTACATAACCTAATTCAACACAATCAAACACCATCACCATTCGTCACTTTATCAAGTACTGCCGCTACCTCCTCTAACATAAGTAGCAAAGGACTACGAACCAAAATCACTTGCACCATATGTTCAGAATATGTCCATTATACACACCATTTCCCAATGCTACCTCAATTCCAACAGACATTAGTAGCAGTACGCCAAATCTTCCAGCACAAACCCCGTCCAGCTACATCATCCCCACCAAACATCATTGACATCCATTATGTCATGACTTCAGTCAATGAACGTATCAGATGCCCTTTATCTCTATGCGAATCCTTAGATCATTTCACATATCAATTTCCTATAATCATTGAATATAGGCAATGCCAAGTGACCCTGATTCAAACTCTTGCACCCCCTATAGAATCAATGATTAACCTTACCCCATCACTAGATATTCTTCATATTATTTCTCCTAAACTAGAAACACTCCCTATTTCTTTGTGGTTCTTGGATGACTTATACGAGGATTTACCCCCAAATCCCCCCAATTCTCCCATTCATTTCCCCACAGAAAATTTACGCCCAACTACCACTAATAATACTCATTATCTTGATATTTGGTTTATGTCGAGCGAACCATCACAATATCATTGCATCATTCCCCCTGCTTCTTCATCACCAGAGGACAACCACACGGTGACAGTCACTAATATCACTCTTTTTGATCCCTTGTATTCCTGACAATTCTACTGTGACGAGGACATACTCAAGGAATTAACTGCCCCCGACTACCCATGGGATGCACTACACCACATAGCGCTCTTCCTTTAACAGGAAGCCTTCACGCCTCCTAACCAACACCCCATATACGCAGTCGAAACCAAGGATTTTATCCCATCAGGGCATATAGACTGGTTCAACAACCCCATCCCTACCCCTGATGCTTTTGAAGAAGGCAAAATGGCCAACATTTCCCCCACCATCAAAATCGATATTTCCATAAAAAATGGAGTCGTCAAGGAAATCACCATTGGCACCACATGCACTCCTCAAGAAATCACCGCCTATAAAGCCCTCTTCCAAGAATATCAGGATATTTTTTCCTGGTCATACACTGATATGCCTAGCCTTGATCCCTCTATTGTCGAACATCGCATAGATACCTGGCCTGATATCACACCGGTTCACCAAAAACAACGACCGCTACACCCATCCAAAGTAGTGGCTATCAAAGCCGAGATTGACAAATTATGTGCTGCTAGGTTCATCTACCCCATTGCCTATACCTCATGGGTTTCCAACCCTGTACCCATTAACAAAAAATAGGGCATTATCCGTGTATGCACGGACTTTCGCGATCTCAATCACACCTGTCCCAAAGACAACTTTCCAATGCCTTTCATCGATCAAATTATCGACGACTGCGCAGGACACGAGGCATTATCTTTCATGGATGGTTTCTCTGGCTATAACCAAATCCAAATCCACCCAGTCGATCAATACAAAACCACATTCACCACCCCTTGGGGTACTTTTTCATATCATGTCATGCCTTTTGGCCTAAAAAATGTTGGCACAACTTTCCAACGAGCTATGACATACATTTTGCATGATCTGGCTCATATCATCCTCGCATACTTGGATGACCTCACAACTTGATCCAAAAAACACACTCAGCATCTGGATGATTTATGAATCACTTTCCACTGGTGTCATTAGTACAACATCTACTTGAACCCCCTCAAGTGCGTGTTCTGCATCACTGTCAGGCGCCTCCTTGGATTCATCATTTCCCAAAGCAGTATTACCGTGGATCCCCTCAAAGTCCAGGCCATCATAGAAATTTCACCCCCCGAGAATTTATGCCAACTCCAGAGCCTACAAGGAAAAGACAACTTTTTACGATGATTTGTCCCAGACTATTCCACTCGAGCACATGGTTTCCTTCGCTTACTATTCCATGACATCCCATTTCACTGGGATGAACATGCCCAAAAATCTTTCAACGATCTTAAAATGGCACTCTCCAATGCCCCTTTAATTAGTTCATCCAACTATAATCACGACTATATCCTATACATATCAGCATCAGCCATCTTAGTAGCAGGAGTTCTCATTCAAAGAGGAGATGATGATTGTGAACATATCATTTACTACATTAGTAAAAACCTCTCAGGTCCACCTTTGAAGTATAATCACGAAGAGAAACTAGCCCTTGCAGTCATTCTTGTAGTCCAGAAACTGCGCCATTACATTCTGCTTCACACAACCAAAGTCATAGCAAAGTCCAACCCCATGCAATACTTGCTTAGTTTTTGAAAAATTAATGGTAAATTTGCCTGATGGATCGTTATCCTTCAGGAGTACGATCTCGAATTTTCAACACCCAAGAGAAAGAAATCTCTCATCCTTTTCGAAATCGTCACAGCCTTCTGCTCTAATACTACCAGTGCCCCTGTCAATACTGACTTCCCCGATGAACATCTCTTTTACATCACTTCGGATGATCCTTGGTACAACGACCTCCTCATCTACCTCTGAACCCAAAAGTTTGGTAACCACCTCTCATGAGATGATCTTCATCATATTCGCCACCAGGCCCTCCGCTATCTCCTCATCAGAGATATCTTATATCGGTGAGGGGTCGACACCATACTCCATTGATGCTTGACTATTGACGAGGTCGATAGAGTCTTGAATGACTGCCATAGAAGTGCGTGCGGGGGCCATCTCTCAGGGATGTCCACCGCTCAAAAAATCATCTACACAAGTTACTTTTGGCCTACATTGTTTCACGATTGCATTCATGCCGTGAAAGGATGTGATAAATGTCAGCTTTATGCCAACAAAGCACGAGCACCACCTACTCTTCTACACCTAGTCATTACTGCAGGCCCCTTTTGTAAATGGGGCATCGACTTCATGACTTGCAACCCTCCATACAAAGTGGGTTGAAGCCATGCCTACCTTCAACAACACCGTTGACACCACAACATGTTTTTTCTTTAATCACGTCATATCTCGCTTTGGAGTACCACTCCAACTAGTCTCTGATCACGGGAAACATTTCGAGAATGAGATTTTTTTCAAACTTTCATCTCGGTTAGGATTCTCCCATGAGTTTACCTCACCATATTACCCTCAGTCCAACGGATAGGTTGAAGTAGTTAACAAGGTCCTCAAGACCATGTTACAGTGCATGGTTAACAAACATAAGCCCAATTGGCATCATATATTATTTTCCGCGCTATGGGCTTACCATACGGACATGAAAATGACCACCGGTTTCACACCATTTCATCTAGTCCACGGGGTTGAGGCCACTCTTCCCATCGAGTGTGAAATCCCCACCTTACGTACCACAATTGAGCTATTACCCGACATTGCTCCAATGGAGCAGCATTTGATGAACTTAGAGTCCCTAGATGAAGATCTTTAATCTTCATTACAGAACAATGAGGCATCCAAAAAATGGTCAAAATCCACCTTTGATCGCCATGTCAACCTCCGCTCATTTAACGAAGGTGACCTCATCCTTTCTTACGATATCACTCATGATACCCTCGGTCATGGTAAATGTGAGTCACTGTGGCATGGCCCTTACATTATCCAACATTGCCTCACCAAAGGCGCATGCATCCTGGCTTCCCCTAAGGGCCTCTCTCTCAAAGAACCCATCAATGGGTTGTACTTAAATAAAATTTACGCATGAGCATAGACATTCTACATTAGGTTATTTTCTTTTATAGTGTTTATAAATTTTTTTCCATACCTCAAGCCTAAAATATCATTTGTGTTATTGACAGATGCCTCCTCCATCGACCTACCACATCGATTACGCCAATGATGCCAGTCGTTGGACACAGAATCTCACTTCGACTGCTTGGGCCCTCTATTCCCCCTCACACGAACTGCTCCACTCCAACAGCATATGTTTGGGTTCAGCAACCAACAACCAAGTCGAGTACACTGTCTTCATTGGTCTCCTCACCGATGCCAACCATCATCGTATTCATCACCTTAGCATCTTACTTGACTCTCAACTGGTTGTCCTCGCTCAACAATGTGTACCGTGTCCGCGATCCTTGCCTCTTTTGCAAATACCTGCAAGTTAGACTTTTATCTCGACATTTTGATTTCATTACTTTTACACATATTCCAAGACAGTTTAATCAAATCACCGATAACCTGGCTAACATTGTACTAGATTGGCATATATCACATCAAGACACCTTTACACACACAAAAACCA
>JZKD02S0485162.1:29919-50527 GCA_000966675.3 Picea glauca | reverse complement strand
CTACTCGCCAAACCACGATCTGCCACATCAATGGAACCCCCACACAATGCTCTAGGATTCCCTTGTCCTGGATGCGTGACCACATGCCCTCATGCACACCCTGTAGCACCGCCTCCAAGTGGGGACGAATATCCTCAAAATCTCCCCCGACCTCGGCCGAAGGAGCATGTGATGGCCCTGCGCCAAGGTCATCAAAATGATGTCTCCTAGCCTCTCTCTCCTTGCTAGCTGGTCTTGTCTCAACATCCTCACGTCGTCATCTCTCTCCCACCCGTGACTCTCCCTGCAGAGACCTCACCGGCCCTTGACGAGCCAACGCTCTAACCCACTCAACCTCACACTCGTGAGGTCCCACATCTGCACATACAAACAAACAAAGAATAGAATCAACATCCATATATACATAATACACATGCTATACTATCTAAATATCAAAAGATAAAAAATCACATCATACCTTGGTGGTCGAACACCTCTCCTGGAGGTAACACCATATCTGGATCACCCCGGAAGTCCACCCCATAGTACGGATACTGCAGTAGGATCTGCGGCATCTGCCGCCACACCTGTGTAGACTCGGCCATGAAAAAATGGCCACCCTCCCCACCATCATGGTGAATCAAAATCCTCAACCAGCGCATCAGTCATGGTCACACCAGGTGCGTCCAATAACACTCTAGGGTGCAACATCGACACCCTCTCCAAAAACCATGCCACCAAGATGGACCCAAAGGCAAAATCCCCTGAGTCTGCAACCCGACACCTATCGAGCTGCCCTACCATCTTGGCATGCAACATCAAGCCCCAAGAAAAATGTTCTCCTGCCAGTGCCCTCCTCATAATTCTCAGCTGACCACCACTGATCCACTGAGTCGTGAGGGACCCATAAACCCTCACAACCATCACTGCTACACAGCGATGAACTAGGGCATCCATAGCCCCGATACTCACCACAAAGCCCAACATAAAATCCTCCCTCAAACAATGCATCCATCCTAAGGTATCCAACTACCCATCCCCAGGTAATACAGGCTTCACCGATAAGGACATTCCCCAAAAAGAGATCCCAGTCAAAAAATACATGTCCTCCACCGCAGTGAAGGCCAGCTGCTAACCCCGCACCATAAAACAATGAAGATCTGGACTCCACATTTGGATCAAGAACTATAGGAGGTACTCCTAGGCCCATATCAAGGGGCACTCAAAGAACTTCAGCAGTCCACAAGCTGCCAAAGTGTCACGAACCGTCGGCTTCTCAATGGCCACAGCCTCCTTGAGCTACGACCAATCCCTCTCTCTCCAGTGAACCGACATCGTCCCAAATGATCACCTGCAATCACATAATCCAGTTCTCAATCAACCATCTCAAACATAAACACATTAAAATATCCAAAAAATATAAGTTTAGCACCCGTCAACTTTTCCCCCAAGGCGTGGTTGTTTAACCCCACAGGTGCGCACACATGTGCGCTTGTTCACCCCACAGGTGTGCACACATGCATGCCTGCCCATTCCACAGGCATGCACACATGTGCACCTATCCATCCCACATGTGTGCACCCATGTTTTCATATTTCCCGATCGCCCGTGCAGTGGGGGGCCCACACCCACAAAACCCCCTTTACGACCCTCCGTACAGGCCCTGCCCACAAATAGAAAACCTAATGCTATGCAGGACTATAAGACAACTAACCTGAAGCTTGTTGGTCCTGAATCAGCTACCTCATTCTCCCAAAATCTCCAAATCTCCTTTGAATATCTCTCATTCGATCACTCTGACAGCAGGTACAAATGAGGTGGCAATGTGGGCCCTATAGCTATATACAGTCCTTTTTTCCAAACTTCCAGACCCCATTCTGGGAGCTTTGGGTGTCCATTTTTTGATCCGTCTTCAGCCACAGGATCAACACCCCATCCTCTACATTAATACAGTATTTGGGCCATTTTTCATCCTTAGCCCCTGGGGATCCATTTTTCCATACCCCATCCAGGTACGCATGCTCGTGTTCAAATTTATCAAATAAATGTTTGTATGTTTGATTCTCTTCAGATATTGTTCACATCAAGTATTTGGTTTTCATGTGTGCAGGTACTTGGTCATCATACACCAGTGCAACCCCTTCAAGTATTTAATCAACACTGGCATATAATCATTCCCTCGAATCTCAATTGCATCCCCAGTCACACCCTCTGAAATTTTCCTTTAGGGTCTCCATCCCTGACTCTGCAGTACCGCCACCTCCACGACATTTTTGTTACTATCACCTGGTAGCACTCTCCCCCACATGAGTTGTCCCATTCATAGACCCCTTGGCACTTTGACACTCATGCTATTTTCAGCCTTTAGGGATGGGAGTCCTGATAGTCTTACATCATGTCGCGAATCAACCACATACTCCTTCTCCTCATTTTTGCTAGCCTTCCCAACAGACTCCCAGGGCACTTTCTCACGGATTATTTTGACTCCACTACCTGCAACATCATTTACCATCCATTTCACCCATTATCAATCTGCCCATCCTCAGATTTCCCTCCATACATTACCCTTCTACAAAAACCAGCCTATGGGGCCCCAACCCCCCACTTGTTTTTTCCACCAACTTGCGCCATGCCTAGGCCAAGCCATCCTACACAGGGGCATCCATTTCTGTATCTGCATTATTATCCCCACTGATTTTTTAATTCTTTTTGTAATTAAGTCATTGTTTCTAGCATTTTACATATCTTTTTGTCATCACCTTTGGCGACCTTCCTGGCAAATGAAACCCATGTCTCCTTTGGTTGGGGAACTCCTTATCATCTACTCATGTTGACATCGTCTGTAAACTCTAAGTATCCTACAGGCCACCTACCTCTGCTCTCTGAGTTTGTCCACTTTGTCCCGCCTCTGGCACAACTTATCCCATGTCTCGTTGTCCTCACTAACACTTGACCTCATTAAATGGTTGCATCCACTTATACTTTGCATATATCCCCAACCAAGGGCAGTCTTGAGTCTCCACACATATTGACTTCGTCCATGTACCCCCTCAGTTCCTAACCTCACCTAGTAGATTTCACGAATCCCTTTGCTTCTTGGAGTCACGTCTCCCTTTTTGTCGACATCAACACAGCTTCCAAAAAGGCGACAATATCTTGACTCTCATTACCTTTCCAATGAAAAGACTCAGATGACACAGGGAGACCCATAATTTCTCCCTACTGTCATTGACCCCCATAAAATTCAACTTCAACACTTTCTCATGTTACGGTGGGTCTTAACTTGTGACTATTGCAGTTGTTTCTTTTATTTTCCGAAGACCTCCAAACTTGGCTGGGCTATTAATGCCTACAGAATCTGTGATACTTCTTACAGGTGTCATTGCCTACTTTTTAGAGTATGTTCCTCCTCAAAATTTTCCTCTGCCTTTATCACAACCGCCTTAGAGGGCGTTGTAGTTGTCTATATCAACACACAGTTTCAGTTACTGTACAACACCCTTTTTTGAGTTACATGACACGAGCATGGGGCATGCCTGCCTTGTTTGTACACAATTTATTTTACACACCTTGTGTTAAGGTCCTAACCCACACATAGGTAGATCAATGTATTCGGATGTAAAGGTCAATATTGATAAGGCCTTTCAATAAAATAGAATAAGGTGGATGTAAGAAGACCTAATAGAAGCTTTCACTTCTAGAAGGATCTTCCTCTAGATGCTTCTCTTAATAGACATATTTAGTATAAATAAGGGTCGAGGGTATGAAAACCATAGCTTGGAGATTATTGTAACAGAGTGTTGCTCGACTGGAGGTTGCCCCCTCGAAGAGGCCTATGAACATTGCTTTCTAAATCAAAGTGCTATTTTAGTTGTTGTTCTCATATTATTTCTGTGTTATTGTGGATGATTATGCTGGTTATATTACTGTTATTCTACCATTCCTAACATTTTATTTCTCTTCTGCATATTTATTAGATCTGGTATCTTGCAAGTGGAATCAGAGCACTTTCCTTGGCAGAAATTGTGGGTATTTTTTTTCCAGGGTAGAGACATATTCCGATGTCTTTAAGCCACAGAGATATGTCGTTACACGCATAAACCCATGGTTGAGGGATTCATACACGCAGGAAATACAAGTGGTTCTTGAGCACACATCTGTTGGCCACCCTTGTAACCCCTGTTGGTACCCCTTCGAGTGGTAGCACATCAGACAACACCTGTGTACAAATCGGCCTAGATTTCCTGAAGCCCTCTTTAGATAAACCTATTGGCCGCCAGACTACTATAGTGTCACCAAGAACAACACTCGGGAAGATACTCTCTAGTACCTCGGTAGTCGGGTAGTACGACTAAGGGTATGGTCTATCCTCCTTAGTTAGTTCCCTAAGATATTGGGCTGAGTACTACTGTTGGACCCCAAACGTATATCAGAGAGCTATAGCACAGGGCAAACCCTTGTCTATAGAACCCTTGGGGAACATAAACATAAACATAAACAGATTAAACCGGCGAGATCTATTATCGCACATCTGTGTTCAGGTCGCCAAGTAAATACACATTTCTTTCTGGTTAAGAATTTGGGGATTTTAGCACTATAGCATTCTTCAGACCGAAGTATAACTCTGCAGCTGTAAAAAAATAAAAATTAATAAAAATTAAAAAAATGAGTCTGGAAATTTTTTCACCATCATTTGAGACCTATTCCATTAGATTCATCTCCTCTCCCTTATCAATTCATCCATATCATTTTTCTGCAAAACTTTCTGACCCAGGCCACTCCCTTTTCAGTTCACCCATCCTCATGGCCCATACCCATAGCCAAGAACTAGAGTCTCGCTTCAACACCTTGCAATCTAGTTTCCTCGAGACACAACAAGAAGTGAAACAACTCAATGCTACTATTGCATCCCGTGATACATCCATCAATACCACCATAAATGCATCCATGCAGTCCACAATGGTGGAAGTCAAACATGAACTTACCACCCATCTTGAATCTATCTTTGCATCACTCTGCACCAAACTCAATATCCCTACCGATGACTCTTTTCTTGATGTACATACAAAGACTGAAGGTGAAACTTCTTCCCATTCCTTTCAGCCCTATCACTTTCAACAGGACATACGCCTTCCGCGGGTGGATGTAACCAAATTTTATGGCTCGGACCCCACTGGTTGGGTCACCCAAATGGAACATTATTTCTCTCTCTACAACATTACATATGACTTGGCCAAACTCCGGTATGGTTTTCTCCATCTAGATCAAGAACGCTAGCAATGGTGGCAATGGAGAAAAACTTCCTGTCAAGGGTATATTGCTTGGACCCAATTTGTGACTGATCTTTATGAACGCTTTGACACTTACACCAACCATTTGGGCCGTTTGACAAAATTGAAGCAATCAGGAACAATAGAAGACTTCATCGCTGCATTTGAGTGCCTGGCTTTTCAAACAGAGGGCATGACTGATGCTTTCTTTCGAAAGTGTTTTATCAGTGGCCTCAAGGAGGAGATTCGGGCCCATGTCCTCATGGCTTGACCTATAACTTGGGTGGAGGCTACTAAAAAAGCTAAAGAAGCACAAAAAATTGTTTCCTCTCAAAACCATAAGCCTTCCTTTATCCCTCGCCCTAAACTAGTAAACCCCACTACTCCCTCCACCCCATTAAAGATCTAAAAATTGACTAGGGCTGAAATGGTTGAACGCCAACTCAAAGGCCTCTGTTATAATTGTGATGAAAAATATTTCCCAGGCCACAAATGTAAGGAACAAAATTTTTTTATGGCCATCTTTGAGGATATTCCGGAAGAGGATGTTGACACTCCCCTTGTGCCCAAATCACCAGAAATCACTGACATAAACCCTCCCTCTGACCCTCCCGAAGTGTAACTGATCATTTGCCTCACTGCTCTCACTGGCTTATCTGCCCCCCAAACTCTCAAGTTAATTGGTTACATCAAGCACCGAAAGGTCATCATTCTGGTTGATAGTTGTAGCACCCACAATTTTATTCATCGCCGCATTGCCCAAGAAACCCATTGCTACATCCATGTTGTCAACAATTTACAAATCATGATTGCCAATGGTGGTTCTATGAAATGTGGTGGCCACTGTGAAAATCTGTGTCTCCAAATTGGTGACTACCACCTAAAATCCCATATGTTTTCTATTGACATGGGCGGTTGCGACATTGTGTTGGGTGAAGACTAGCTAAGAACTTTGGGTCCCATTCTCATGGATTTTTAGAACTTAACCATGCAATTTGACCAAGGAGACCACCAATATAAATTCCAAGGCATCACTGCTAGTTCACCTAAGGTCATCAGTTCTCATCGCATGGAAAAACTGCTCAAAAAAGATCATTATGGTGTCATTGCCCAAATCCATGCCATACAAGCCACAGAGACACCCCCAGTGCCCCAAGACCTCCAAGCCCTCCTTTCTAAAAATCAAATGGTATTTTCCACTCCCCAAGGAATCCATCCTTCCTACAGTGTTCATGATCATTCCATTCCCCTTCTCCCAGGAAGCCTTCCCCCCTTTTGCACAAAATAATGAAATTGAAAAAATGGTCCAGGAACTCCTTACTGCAGGCATCATCCATCTTAGTATGAGCCATTACTTGTCTCCGGTCGTCATGGTACTGAAGAAAGAAGGTTCTTGGAGAATGTGTCCCGACTTCCGTGCTCTCAATAAACTGACCATCAAAGACAAATTTCCCATTCCTATCATTGATGACCTCCTGGATGAATTGAGTGGCACCCAATTCTTTACCAAACTTGATCTTCATTCAGGCTATCACCAGATACATATGAAAGAGGTCAACATTCCCAAGACTACCTTTCACACTCATGAGGACCACTATGATTTTTTGGTCATACCCTTGGGCTTGTGTAATGCCCCCTCCACCTTAAAGAGCCTCATGAACCATGTCTTTCACCCTTTTCTCCGTCATTTTGTCTTAGTTTTCTTTTATGATATCCTCATCTATAGAAAAACCTGGACAGACCATCTTACTCATGTGGATCAAGTTCTCCGACTACTCTCTCAGCACCAACTTTTCCTGAAACAGTCCAAATGTGCTTTTGGTGCCTCAGAAGTAGAATACTTGGGTCATCTGGTGGGAAAGGATGGCGCCAGGGTGGACTCGAAAAAGATTGAAGCTATGCAAGACTGGATGCACCCAAAGACTCTCATAAGATTGCATGGATTTTTGGGCCTAACAGAGTATTATCACAAGTTCGTTAAGAACTACGGAAAGATTGCAGCACCTCTCATAGATCTCCTCAAAAAGAACTCTTTCACTTGGACTCTAGTAGCTGCTCAAGATTTTCAAACCTTGAAGATAGCCATGTGAACCACTCTGATTCTGGCCCTTCCCGATTTCACAAATACCTTTATGTTGGAATGTGACACCTCAGGGAAAGGAATCAACGCTGTCCTTATGCAAGAGGGTCGACCTTTGGCCTTCACCAGCAAGCAACTGTCTGAAAGGAATCTGGGAAAACCCATTTATGAAAAAGAAATGTCGGTAATTCTGCATGCCATTGAGTTGTGGCATCCATATATTTTGGGGCAACGCTTCCAAATTAAGACCGACCATCAAAGCCTCAAGTACTTTCTGGAACAATGCATTTCCTCCCAGGAGAAAAAAAATGGGTGACTAAGCTCTTTGGATATGATTATGCGATCATTTACAAGAAGGGCAAAGACAATTTCGTGGAGGATGCACTGTCCTGGAAATATGAAGACGACGAATCCATTTTTTCTCTTTCCTTCATTGTACCCGATTGGCTCCAAGTTGTGCACCAGGAATGGCTTCAAGATCCCAAAAGTTCACATCTGATCCAGCAACTGCAGAACAAGGCTCTGACTCCCCCAGGGTACTCCTGGCCCTAGGATGAGCTTCGATACAAAGGGTGCTTGTATTTAAGTAAACAATCCAAGCTCAAATCCACGATACTTTCTGAGCTTCATGCTACACCCACAACAGGGCACTCAGGGTTCACCAAAACATATGACCGAGTCAAACAATCTTTTTTCCGGGATGGTATGAAAGAGGACATCCGTAAGTTTGTCACTGAGTGTGAGGTGTGTCAACACAACAAGGGAGAAACAGTCAAATCTCCAGGCACCCTCCAACCACTTCTGATTCCCCCTACTATTTGGAAGGAATCTCTATGGACTTTTTTACAGGCTTACCCAAACCGAGGAATAAATTAGTCATAATGGTGGTGATTGATCGCCTTTCCAAGTATGCTCATTTTTGTGCTCTTCACCACCCATTTACTGCATCCACGGTGGATCAAATTTTCATGGACCAGGTCTTCAAGCTTCATGGTATGCCGCACTCTATTGTTTTTTATCATGACCCAACTTTCACTAGCAATTTTTGGCAAGAACTATTTAAGCTACAAGGCACACAATTGCATCTCAGCTCAGCTTATCATCCCCAGATGGATGGTCAAATGGAAGTTGTCAACAAGTGTTTGGAAACATATCTGAGGTGCTTTGCCTCTGAAAAACAACACCAGTGGGCTCAATGGTTACCCCTCATTGAATGGTGGTACAACACTAAATACCATACATCCACTCGCATGACTCCTTTTGAAGTGGTATATGGATAGAAGCCACCTTCAGTTCTCTCATACTTACCAGGTACCTCGAAGGTCCAGGCGGTTGACCAAACACTTACAGTCTGAGAGGATATCCTTCATTCCCTTAAAGAGAACTTGGTCATGGCATAGAATCGAATGAAGTAGCAAGCATATCAAGGTCTCTCTAGACGTCAATTTGTAGAAGGGGATCAAGTGTTTCTGAGACAACAACCATATAAGAAAACTTCCCTCAAGTCCGAGCATTGTCAGAAGCTAGCACCCAAATTTTATGGCCCTTACACAGTTCTCAAGCATGTGGGACAAGTCGCATATCAGTTAGCTCTGCCCAGTCAATCGAAGCTACATCCTGTTTTTCATGTTTCATGCTTGAAGAAGGTGATTGGAACCAGGTGCCAAATTCAAACCAACCTTCTAGAGTTAGCTGAAGAAGGATCCATTTGGCTACAACCAAAGCCATTTTGGACCAGTGTGAGTGTCGCCTGCATCAGAGAACCATCAAGGAAGTGCTGGTATAGTGGAAAGATATGACTCCAGCAAATGCCACTTAGGAACCAACTACCATTCTGCAGCAATTTCCACATCTCAAGCCTTGAGGACAAGGCTGTTTTTAAGGGGGAAGTCATGTTAAGGTCCTAACCCGCACATAGGTAGATCAATGTATTCGGATGTAATAAAAGTCAATATTAATAAGGCCTTTCAATAAAATAGAATAAGGCAGATATAAGAAGACCTAATAGAATCGTCCACTTCTAGAAGGATCTTCCTCTAGATGCTTCTCTTAATAGACATATTTAGTATAAATAAGGGTCTAGGGTATCAAAACCCTAGCTTGGAGATTATTGTAACAGAGAGATGCTCGACTGGAGGTTGCCCCCTCGAAGAGGCCTATGAACATTTCTTTCTGAATCAAAGTGTTATTTCAGTTGTTGTTCTCATATTATTTCTATGTTATTGTGGATGATTATGCTGGTTATATTACTATTATTCTTCCATTCCTAGCATTTTATTTCTATTCTGCTTATTTATTAAATTTGGTATCTTGCACCTTGCGGAAGGTTGGGTCCTATAGGTTCCCTTCTCCCTCCAACGGGCCACTCTTGATACTCTCACTATCGCTCTTTCTTACAATGGTACTCTCAGTAGAAGAAACATTGATGAATTTTGACTATTCGTATGCTCCTAACCTCATCCATCAGGGGGCATCTGTTACCATTGAAATTTCATCCACAAACAGTTACAGGAATCCAACATCTACAAACAGCTATGAGTCCACCCATGGACCAAAATTACCATAAAATAATTTCCAAAAGGTCCAAAACTATACAACCAGTGATAAAATCAAGATGCGTTGTGACTACATAGGGTGCGTGCACACATGCACCATCCAGAAATGCAAAAAAAACACACATGCACACCATGCACGACTGTGGTCGGTAAAATCCATGCACACCTGAGAATGATGCATTTATGAGATTGGTCGGCCTCCCACCCACTTCTAGTTCATCTTCCAAGTTGATTTGACATCCAAATCTCAGCTGGATCCAACTGGGTGGCTGGTAAAAGACCTAAAGGTTCCCTAAACAACCCCTTTTCACACTAAAGTTGGTTTCATAATACCTCAAAGTGGTGTTATAAAACAAGGCCATGGGTGCACTACATTTTCAAGGAATTCATTTGCAAGGTTATGCTGCTGCTATTCTCTTGGGGAATCCTCTTTTCTCATCAATAGCATACTAGCACCATTCCATTTGGGCAACCCACATCACCTTTTGAGTGGTTTAGCTTGGGATTCTTTCACCATTTCTTTCAAGTTTCAAAGTTGTAAGAAGAGCTCAATTGTGGGGGTCCAAGAGCCCTCCCTTGGAGGAAGAAGGGACCCAATTCCTTTTTCTTCTCGGTGTTTTCTTTTCACTAATATAATCCTTTCCATTGGTGACATGAGTCTTGTTTTTTTCTTGTTCTTATGTCCTTATGCTCAATAGTTTAGTTGTTCTTTCCTTTCTTAGTTTAATTCTTAGCTTAGTCTTTTATGTTTATTCTTCTAACCCTTTCCTTCACTGTTGTCTTGCTTAGATGAACCAACTAAGCTTGTAAGCACCTCTATTTTTCTCATTCAAGTGACAAAAGAGGTGCAATAGCTGGCCCACAGGGTTTCCATGAGCTACTATATAGGCAGGGTGCGACGGTGTTTTGAAGGCTAAAAGAAGAAAGAGGTTCACGAAGTTTCTAGAAGGTGGATATTATAGAATGTGAGGTGGCATCCGTATGGTTGTGATCTTATTGGTTTCTTTGATTTGGTGGGATCATCCTCATCCTTTTAACCACTTCACCTTATCCTATATAATCATGGGTTTATCATGGAAAAGGTTAAGCAAGATTAAGTAGAGAATTGATGAAAGAATAGGCTAAAGACTGTGTGAAGAATCATGTTTCAAGTGATGCTTGAGGCCTCCATTTGTCCATCAAGATATTTTGGATTATCTTCATGCGGATTTTGGAGCAAGTGTATGTGTGTGTTGGAATGAAGGACCACTAAAAGGGAACTTGTGACATCAAGGAAATTCGGTTGTATCTTCTACTTTTCATTAATATAATACAGTGGCATGTCTCGTTCCCATAAAATGATTAGTATTTTATTACATGAATCCTTGATCACATGTTTAGGTTTTCATTGAATTCTACTATTGTTTCTTTCATGTTGGTTGGCTTGTGTCATTATAGATCTGATCTTGCAGGAGCATCGGAGTGAAGCAGGGACAACAAAGATATAAGGAAGTGATTCATAAGGTATGTTGTCTATTCCTTCTTTGGTAGTAAACTCAATGATCACAGCTTAGGGAAAGTGTCATGTTCCATCTTTCTTTGTTCTAGATCCAGGTGGATCTAGGGGGATTAGTTCATGTCAGCATCTATCGATTTACCTAATAACAAAATTGGTGACTCCGCTGGGGATATGACTTATTTGTGTTTTTTTGTGGGCCATTTGCTTTTAGCTTATCTTTTTCATTCGGTTTCAGTCTGGGTCTGTGGGAGATCCAACAAGACTCTCTGGACCTGAAAGTTTCCTCAGAACTTCAATCATTTTTCCAAAATTTCCTTGTTTACAAACACTTCCGCACTGTAACCTATACATAGCCTGTGGAAACCTTTGATTTCTACACCCCGACAGTTTATCTCAGTGCAGGATTTATGCACCCTGCTTGTTTCTGGCCTATGGAAACAAATTATTTATGCACTGTAACCTATTGTCGGGTCCCGACGACGTTTGCAAATTTTTTTTTGGATTGGGTTTGGTCACCTCTTCATACCCAATTTTGCTTTATCAGCTGGGAGGAACTTTTAATGCCAGTTCCTGACTATTTCCTGAGTGTTTAGCTTGTTGTCGATTGGTTTTCGGAGATCGAACACCTCTCTTAGTCATTTTCCATATTTATTTTTTATTTTTATTCAACAAGGATATAGTATATGATCCCACATCTGAATGCTTTGTTGATTAAAAGTCTATTGATTGGATTTAAATGTTTTGGATTGATTATTTTTTCCGAATTGCTTGCTGACTAAAAGATATTTGTTCATTTACATTTGATTGAATACTTTCTTGCCATTTTTTACTTTTATCTTCATTGAAAGTTTCACTTGGGTGATTGTTGAGTGTATCGTCTTTCTTGGATTACTTGTCCTTTCTTCATAATACCCCTGATTTTGTTTTAGAAAGGAGGAATTTAAAATCACTTATTCTATTAAGTAATCATTGAGAAGAAAGTTTTTTCATTCAATTTTTTTTTTTTTTGAAGGAAAGAAGAGGAAAAATTGAAAGTTTTATTGTTTATGGTTGTTTGAAATTGAACTCATTCAAGAAAAAGAAAGTATTGTTCATAGCTTACATCATTCTAGAAAGCATCTTCTCCATACTGTAGGCAGAATTCATTGAACAAAAAATCGCATCATTCATCCTCTATTTGCATGTTATTGGGTCAAGGTCTCACACAACATTGGTTTCATTTCTGTCTCCTTCTTGCATAAACAACAACCTATATAAAAACTACGTAATTATAAAATTCACTTAGAAACTTTTGTTTTCTAGGGTATTTTACACCAACATTAGCTAGGCTAGTGCTTTGGAATAGGTTGTGAGGCACACTCTCCAAAGCATAAAACACACAATGATATCTTGTAATAGGGAGTGTTCAAATCCATTGGAAAAATTTTGTTCTGGGAAGCCCTTCTCACACAAGGGTCAAACCTGAGGTTGAATTAAGACTGGTAGAGTTACTCACCCTGCTTTGTCAGTCTCGGTGTAGAGATTACATGTATTATGGGGATAGCTTAAAAGGTATACCCACAATGATGAGTGGAAGCCTTTTGAGTTGATTTTAGGCTAGATACCCTACTCTTGCACGTGGATTGGACTGTCAACTATTTCCCCAGGCATCATTGATGTTCTTGGTAACCTTAGTAGCCTATATTCTTAGGGTCTTACACAAGGTGATTGTGGAGGAGCAAGTATTCATGGTACTTGGAATCGACGTTGGCCAAACTCAACCGGGCTCCTTGGAGGGTATACCCACGATTATGTGTGGGAGATTGCACTAGGGTGTAAGTCCGTTAAGTAGGTCATTAACGTAACTTTTCCACCCACTCTACCCTATCCCTTTCTTGTCTTAACTTCATGATGTTGGATTTCATCACCAACTAGTGACTTCGAAATAAGAAGGTTTTGTTTGCTTGGTGTGATTCCTAGGTTATATTAGCGAGTGTTGTTGTTTTCCATAGTTGGCCATAGATTTGTTCTGTAAAGTATTTGGTTTGGGAAATATTGACCCTCCACACCGTTCACGTAGAATGCAAGGCCTACCCCTGGAAGATCTGGAAGGTTCTCAACCCTTGCCTACCAATCCACTGGAGGGATATCCTCAACAAAGTGAGGTCTAAGACACTGCCACTCCACGAGTGGAAAGACCTGACTCTTTATAAAATTTTCAAGTTACTGATTCTCTAGAGTCTCTTCGACTTCCTCACGGTTCTGAGAGACGTATTCTTCAACTAAATTCATCTGGAAACCTTGTTGTTCAAACTTCTGGAATACCAACCGGACCATTTGCAGGCCCTGAAGGCCAATATCCTTTTTGAACTACTGACATATTTAGAACCCTACCCCATACAGTGCGTGATATTTTCAGCCCCAGGGTAGGTGGTGATATATTTTTTGAACCCAAGCTTGCCTAAATGTCTAATATAGACATGATACCCAGTACAACTGCCCATATTTTCATTGGTTCAGACACCCAGTCAGTTGATCCTAACTCGATCATCCCCCTTCAGATGGCCCATTCTACAATGGTCCCAAACATTACAACTATTCCCACCAGGAATATGGTGGCTAGCCAAGCCCCCATTGGCACCCCACTTTCGCCTAGACCTACCCTTTCACTCCCCCCTGGGTATAATGCATTGAATACTTCTATTCCTACTCCTACTCAGGGTCCATCTAGAGAATCTAGAGTTTTTCCTCCTCCTAGGTACAATCCTGCTATCGGTTTCATTCCGACACTTCCCTAGGTCCCCTCTGGAGGGTCTTATCCACCTTTCAATGATGGACCCGACCCTAGTGGAATTATTCATTCTTTCATGCCTAATTATTAGATTCCTATGGGCAGACAATTTACCCCTAGGGGCCAACCCCCACTTGGAGGCCACACCCAAATTGGGACACAACCCCTGTTTGGAGGTCAAACCCAAATTGGGACACAAACCTCGATTGGAGGACAACCCCTACCTACCCAACCCTATGGACAGAACATCCCAGCAGCCTTGGTCTAGTATTGGAACTTTCTTACCCAGGGTAACCCTCAATCGACTAGGAGGAAACAACCCCAAGTTAGCTCTTTCATACCCCCTAGTACAGGCCAACCATACCCAGGTCCTTCCAATCCTATTTGGGGTTTGAACGTTCAACCTAGTGTCCCTTTTCCAGGGAACATCGCTAATCAATACAACCCCATGGGATACATGCCTCCAGACCAACTTATGAATCTTCCAGGATCTTCGCATCACATGCAAATTGCTTACAGTTCTACTGGTATACCGACGGGACTTCCTCCCCAAAGTCACCAATACCCACATGTGAATAGAAAGTTACCCTTTTTAGCCACTTTGGATCTACCTGACTTGTCTAGAATCCTAAATGACCCTATCCTACATTCTCCTCATTGGCCCGTTATACCAGCCAAGTTACCGTCCCACATTCCCAAATTCAATGGTAAACCTGGAGAGGACCCAAACAACCATGTCATGAATTTTCACCTTTGGTTTTCATCCAACTCTTTGATGGATTACTCCATTCAGTTACGACTCTTCCAACGAACTCTCATGGGTTCGGTTGCAAAGTGGTATATAGAATTACCACGAGGCTTCTTCACCAACTTTAATACCCTCGTCATGGCTTTCCTTACACACTATCAATTGCCAATCCATTATGAAATAGGAACCAAGACTTTTAGTTCCTTCAAACAAAATAAAGCCACTCACATCTCCAATCACAAATTTCATGAGTGGCAACGAAGACAACGTTTGATCAAACTCTATCTTTCCGATCAGTTATTGGCAGAGTGGTTCACGAAATAATTTGTGAATAAAATATCTCATGAAATTTCCATGGGTGGAGTTGTCACAGAAGAACAGGCGATCAGTCGCACTCAGTACCTTGATCTCGTTTATTCACAAACTGGTACTCTTTACAACTTACTCCTTGATTCACCTCGCCCTTCTACCACTGCTACCTCAACTACCCCTGCTACTTCTCATGCGACTAATGGTGTGATTGGAACTATCCATGCTCAACCTCAATCTACGCAAGCCTCTCCCACCAACCCCAAGTCTAATGATTCTAATGTTCAAAATGATCTGACTCCTACTCCTTCCACCGGCAAAACCACTGAGAATAAATCTACCCCTGCCGGAAAGAATAAATCTAAAAAAGGAAAGGGTAAGAACAAGGAGGATAAAAATAACCTTCCATCCAAGAAAACCAAAACAAAGCCTATTGATGATAAGGATAAATGCAAACTAAGATATCCTTGCCTTATCTATGGTGATGATCACTACACGAAAGATTGTCCAAGACGTGATGAGGTCACTAAGTTCCTTCAAGGGACTGAGAAACCTCCCACACCTGCCATTTTGTCACAACCTTTTCCTTCTCAACAACATTCCCAATTGGTCATTCATGACCAGCCCTCTCCTTCTACCACTTCATACGTCCTTATGTGTATGGGTGATTCAAAAAAGAATGACATTGCTATCGCCACTCGGGCCAAAGATTATTCTCCCTCAAAGGAGAAAGTTGATGATATACCATATTTGTTGGTACAACCAACTCCCTCAACTTCACCTCCCAACAATACTCTTCATCTCAACTAATTGAGCCTCGATACAGTCCTCCTCCCTCCTCCAAAGGGCATTGTTCGAAATTTTTCCTTCAACCCTCATGTGCGTGCAGCTCAAAACTATAGCATTGTAGAAGATCTTGTGCAAGCACCCTCCGCAATGTCAGCTCTCGAAGTCCTTCAAAGTTTCCCTATGAAGAGGAAGGCTCTGTTAAATTCTATTGGTGGAATTGACCCCACGGATACAAATTTAATAATCTTTGATCTAGAAGATCACATTCCAAGGCTACCTCATCAACTAGCGTTTCAGATACAAGTTGTCACAGAAAACAAAAATATCTATAGAACTGTAATTGACGAGGGCGCCTCGATGTGCATCATGTCTATTACCTATTGGAAACCCATCGACTCTCCTCCTCTCACAGAATCACACAACACACTCAAGGCCTTTAATGGATCTGGTTTTAAACCCTATGGTGTTCTTCCTTCATTGCCAATTATGTTAGAAGGAAAAATGGTCAACATTGAGGTCGAGGTCTTCGATGTGCCTCTCGATTACAACCTCTTACTTGGTTGTAGTTGGATTGATTCCATGCGTGCAGTTGTCTCCACAATTTTCCATGTGTTACATTTCCCACACCAAGGAAAGGTGGTTATTGTCGACCAAATGGCCTTATTTAACATGATTTCTCGTACTAGCAACGTACTTTTCATTTCGAAAACACCTCCCAGGTATGAGAATGTCAGTGTGGGTCTTCTTAAATATTCTACTTTAATGGGTACATTCCCAATCCCACCACCTGACATTCCTCCTTCATTTTTCGCCTTAGTAAACATGATCTCTACCTCTGTCCGCGAAACCCCCATGTCTCATGACCCATGGATAGTACCCGACCCTGGTGATTATCTTCGCTATGGTGAACAAATGCCTTTGAGTTCAGTTGAATCCACCTATCAAGCCATTCAATTGGAAACCCCTTATACCCCCTCTATTGGTGATTCATATCCTAGTCTATTTCATGTTATTTTTCCTACAGATGATATGATTATGTCAGTTATGTCCATGGAAGATACCCCATGGGATGATGGGCATCATCGTTCCATTCTCTTCCTCAAATAACACACCATAGAGAGCTACCAATGGATTTCGACTTTGTCGACCGTTGTTGTCATTTCCTTTATTCCCGATTCAACCCACGATGTGATTTACGAAGGGAACTTGAGTAATATTTTACCCACTATTCCTCTTGACATGTATGTCAAACCTAGAGTTGTCAAAAATGTTCATATCAGAGCCACCTAGTCCAATGATGAAGTCGTCACTTATAAAGATATTTTTCAAGAATTTCGTGACGTTTTCACTTGGATCTACGAAGAGATGTCGGGTATTGACCCCAATATCATTGTACATGAAATTAAGACTTACCTAAATGCTAAACCCATTTGGCAAAGACTTCTCCCAGTCCACCCCCGTAAAGCTGCCACCATCAAGCTCAAAGTCGAAAAACTTCTCAAGGCTAGTTTTATCTATCTTGTGTCTTTAACCGATTGGGTATCCAATCTCATTTTGGTCAATAAAAAAGAAGGCACGATCCATGTATGCGTCGATTATAGGGATATTAATAAATCTTGTCCCAAAGACAACTTTCCAACCCCCTTTGTTGACCAGATCTTCGACGATTGCACTGGGAGCGAAATCTTCTCATTAATGGATGGTTTCTCCGGCTATAACCAGATCAATATTTTACCCGCAGATCAACATAAAACTTCTTTCATTTGCTTTTGGGGTAATTTCGCCTACCAGAAACTTCCTTTCGGTTTAAAGAATGTAGGTGTGACTTTTCAACGTGTCATGTCTTATGATTTTCATGATATAAATCACATTGTACAACCATATCTTGATGATCTACTGACGCATTCCGTGAGTCGCCAATACCACTTGACCCACCTTCGAGCCATTTTCCTTCGTTGTCGTTACTACCGTATACATTTAAACCCACATAAATGTGTTTTTTATGTGGATTCCATCTGACTTTTGAGTTTCATTTTGTCACATCTAGGAATTAGGGTGGATCCTCTAAAGGTTGAGGCCATCCTTAATCTACCTTCTCCTTCTACCTTATGCCAACTCCAAAGTTTGCAAGGGAAGGAAATTTTTTTGCATCGTTTCATCCAAAATTACGCTGAGTTAACTTTAGGATTTACTCGATTGTTAAAGAAAGGTTCTACATTTGTCTGGGACGAGCCTGCAAACAAAGCCTTCGTAGCTTTAAAACTTTCCCTTACACATACACCACTACTTTTCCCACCAGATTACAGTCGATATTATTTCATTTACCTCATCGCTTCAGACTCTACCATTGCTATGGTGTTATTCCAAGAATATGACTTGCACAACGAACATGTAATATATTATTTGAGTCGGAGCCTCACAACTACAGAAGACAAATATTTACATGTGGAAAAACTAGCCTTGGTAGTTGTTCAAGCTGTTCAATGTTTTTGTCACTATATCCTATTACGCAAGACCATCATAATTTATGCTTGCAACCCTATGCAGCATATCCTTAAATGCCAATTGCTAGGGGGAAAGTAATCCAAATGGACTGTCATCCTCCAGGAGTTTGACTTAGAGTTTGAATGTGCTAAGTCCAAGAAGTCACTAGTTTTTACTGAACTGATATGTGACCTTCCCTCCGCTGAGACAAAAAATGTGGCAGAGGATTCACTACCAAACGAATCGCTTTTTCTGATCAGTTTTGATGATGCTTGGTATGGATATATTATCATTTATCTCCAGACTCAAACTTTCCAGCCATACCTCTCTACAGACCATCATCGCATCCACTATCAAGCCCATCAATACATCATTCTCATTGACACTCTTTATTGCTGTGGTGTTGACTCTATATTTTGACATTGTCTCACCTTTGATGAGGCTGAGAAATATTTGGATGACTTCCATTCTGGAGCGTGTGGCAGTCATATGTTTGGGTATGACATTTCCCAAAAGATCTTACGAGTAGGGTACTTTTGGCCTTCTTTATTTAAAGATTGTATAACTGTTGTCCAGAAATGCCATGCTTGCTAAACATACAATCATAAGATAAGATCTCATTCCTCTCCCTTACACCCTGTAGTTTCCACTGGACCTTTCTCTAAATGGGGTGTCAATTTCATGACATGTAACCCTCACTTGGCCGGGGGGCATGGATACATTATTGTAGCCATGGATTATTTCACGAAATGGGCTGAGGCAATGCCTACATTCGACAATACCAGAAAAACTGCAGCCCTATTCATATTCAATCATATCATCACACTATTTGTAATCCCACAAGCTATCATCACTGATCACGGTAGCCATTTTCAAAACTTCATGATGTGTGAGCTTACGAAAAAGTTGGGTCTTCGTCATGAAAACTCAACCCCCTACTATCTACAGGCCAATGGTTGGGTTGAAGCGATAAAAAAAGTTCTTATCACCATGCTTCAATGGATAATAGGAATTCACAAGACAATTTGGCACATAATGTTGTTCTCAGCATTATGGGCAGATCGGACATCCATGAAGTCTGCCATAGGTTTTACACCATTCCAATTAGTGTATGGTATCGAAGTTGTTCTGTCGATTGAATGTGAGATACCATCTCTGAAACTAGTTGTTGAACTTCTCCCAAACACCTCTGCCAAAGAGAAGTGTTTGTTGTATCTAATGCAATTAGACGAAACCCGTCATGATTCCACCCTAGTTATTGAAACCCAGAAAAAATGCATCAAAGCCCAGTATGACAAACATGCCAAACCACGTGTCTTCTCTGAGGGTGATCTAGTTCTCCTCTATGAACAATATCGTGATTTACTAGGGGCCTAAAAATTCGAGGCTATGTGGCGAGGCCCTTATATTGTAAAATGAGTGTTGGAGAAGGGAGCCTACGAGCTAGTAGATTATGATGGAATTCCTTTGAGTGAACCCAAAAATGGAATTTACTTGAAGAAGTACTATGCTTAGGCTATATTTGCATGAGTGCTTGTATTTTTACTTGACCATACTTTTTTTGTTCTTTTTACATTATTTGGTTTCCACCCTAGACCGCTTACCTTGCATTGTGCTTGGTTTCTAGATGTCAGAATCTTCGCTACCCCACATTGGCTTCGCCGATGGTGCTAGTCGTAGTACTCAAAACTTAGCTTCTATTGCTTGGGCAATCTATGCACCTACAAACGAACTTATCAGTCTACACGGTGTTTGCCTCAGTCATGCAACCAGTAATATTGCAGAGTATAGTGCAATCATCGAATTGTTGACCGATGCTATTTCACTTGGGATCCGTCACCTGGTTATACGACTTGATTCGAAGCTAGTAGTGCTACCATCAAGTAATGTCTATGCTATCTGAAGTCCTACTTTGTTATGGGTATATCTACAAAATTGCCTCTTGGAACATTATTTTGATTATATTGAGTATCAACACATTCCTAGATGTCTAAATACATTAACTGATGCATTAGCTAATTATGTGTTAGACATACATCTGAGACATTTATAAATCCAATCACATATCACATGTTGTTGTACAAAGCAAAATAATCCGGTAGAAGCCACATATATGTATATATATA
>JZKD02S0485151.1:0-17118 GCA_000966675.3 Picea glauca | reverse complement strand
AGACTACTTTTCACATTAAGTAACTACCTACTAACTATCTAATGAGATTTATTCAAAGAAGATGGCCTTGCACATTAATTGACTAACTACAAAGTACCCAAAGTAGGAGGTTAGGATAGGATCCTAACACCTTTCAAAAGCAACATTATCCTCAAGGATAGAGGTGTGGAAACTACTATAAAATTGTTGATTGTTCTAAAGTGGTATCCTATCACCGCATCTATTTCCACTCGATCGAAACTTCTCAAACATTACGTTGGAGTAATCAACACCCTATAATGGTCAATACTACATCTAACTAGAGCCAAATTGATCCTTCTTCATCTAGTTCTGGAAGGTTATATTGAACTTGGCAATTTGACCCCACTATCTTTTTCAAACAAGACACATGAAAGGCTAGATGGATCTTGAGTGGGCAAGAAGAGCTAATTTTTCGGTAACTGGTGCAATGCGTTGGAAGATTTTGATAGGGTCCATAGATTTTTGGCAATTGAGAGTAGGTTAGGTGAGTTTGCGATATGGTGGAATAGTAGCATAGATGCCTTAACTACTTCCTTCTTGAACACAGGTATTATGTTGGAATGTAAATCTAAAGGCTTGGAAAATATTTATAAGATAGGTCCATATGGGGAAAGAAAATTATTATGGGAATCATTTCACAGACAATGTAAAATGAGATAATGTGATTATAGGGGTACACCTCGACCTAACTATGAAGGTAGGAGAATTATGGGGTGAATATACTAGATAAGATTCCCCAGCAAACTTTTTTGTTCTTCTATTTGAGGAATTGAAATTGATTGATGTGAAGCCAATCCAGTTGGTCCCTACCTAGAGGAATTATATAAGTGGAAGGGAGGGGATCTCTAAGAGGTTGGATAGGTTCTCAGTAGCTAAAACAATTGTTGACGATTCAAAGAGAGTAAAGTCGTGGGTGGGGAATGGTGGATCCTGAGATCATCTTCCAATCCTTCTCTAAACTAAAAGTGATTCCCAAAAATCTTTTTCTCAATTTAAATTTAATTATGCATGGTTAGAGGAGTCCAAATTTAAAGAACTAGTTGCCCAAAAATGGAAAATTTTTTATCCTAACTCAAGGTAAACAAGAATGTTTCAATTTGTGGAGGATTCAAGTAATATCAAAAGAGTAGTAGTTGATTGGGCTAAAGCAAAAGTTAAAGAAGCGAAAAAAGCCTTAGTGGGAGTGGAAGAAGAAATAAGCAAGATATTCAAGCTTAATGATAGAGGAATCTTTTCAAAGGATGAATCTCAAAGGCCCAAAAGCTTGGAGGTTTCAAAAAATAATTTACCAAAAAAGGAAGAGATAGAATGGAGATTAAAAATCAAGGTGATATGGCTAGTTGAGGGTGATGTTAACACTTGATTCTTTTAGAATTACACCAAGCACACGAGAAATATGAATACAATTTGTGAAATTAAGAAGCAGGATGGATCTACAACAAGCTCATTTAATCATAATACAAGAAAATATTGCTAAATTTCAAGTTAGTTTCTATTTTTCCTTGGTTGATAGACGAGCAACAAAAAAAGGACTGAGTGGGCTTTTCCAAAAAATAATTAAAAGTAATCTTGTACTAATCAAAAGGGCCAAAAGTCATGGGTTGGACAATTGGGTAGTGGAATTTTACCTGGCATTCTATGACATGTTGAAGGAGGATCCCCCAAGAGTTATAGACGAATCTAGGACTTTAAGAAAAGTTCAAGGGGCTCTAAATGAAACACTTAAAGCTCTCAGACCAAAGAAGAATGACCAAAAATCTTTTGATTGCTATAGACCAATTTCTTTATGTTACTCAATGTATAAGACTATTACAAAGTTTTTAGAAAACATGTTGAAGAAGGTATGATCAATGTTCATTTCCAAGGAACAATTTAGTTTCCTCTTTGATAGGAAAATTCATGATGTTGTAGGTTTATCCCAGGAAGGTATGCATTCCATAATAGATAATAAAACACCCTTGTATTCTAGAAAATTGATTTAGCAAAAGCTTATGATAAAGTTTGTTAGATGTATTCAAGGTTGTTGTTGATTCATATTGGGATGAATGTGCATATAGAAAATTGGATTATGGTTTGTTTATCCTTAGCATATTTAATTGTCATTATTAGCATTTCTCAATCAAAGTTTTTTTTATGCATCCAAAGGACTTGGGAAAGGGTGTCCCATGTCCCATTTTTAATTTATTTTGGTGGCAAAAGGGTTGACAAAACTAATATCAAAAGCAAAGAGGGATTGATTTATAAAAGGGGGAGGCTTCATCAACGTAAGTCATCTCTTATTTGCAGATGATGTAATGATATTTGGTGTATACATGGTCAATGAAGTCCACAAGTTCAAAGATATTTTGGACCTTTATTTAAATTCATTGGGAAGGAAGTTAATGTCCACAAATCCTTCATTATTTTTAATGACTTGGAGGGGGGAGTGAAAAGGAATATTTCTCTTCTAGAGCTCTACTTCCATTTAGTTGTAGCTAGTATTTCATTCCTTTCGCCTTTGGAATATACCACCTCTTGGTGTTCTTCATTTTTTTGGTGTCTACATAACAACCACCAAGAAACATACATGTTATATTTATTTCCAAATAGCAATTGTATCATTTACAGGAGTTCCCAAACTCCACAATGTAGACATTCGTTCAAAATTAAGCTTGTAATCATATTTCAATACTTATCTATATGGTTGTCATGTGCTTCACAAGGTTTCCACAGGAAAGAATTCAACTCATCGTTCTTTCTTGACACACCCTCATGATTTTAGCCACCATGCCATATGCATTACTAATTTTCTTATTCCTTGCTATACTCACCTTCCAGGCCCAGGCATTCCCTTTGTTGGTGTTATGGTAGCTATGGGAGGTATTAACCTCCACCTGTAACCTTTGATGAGACTAGAGTATTCAGGAAAGCTAGAGAAACCCTAAACGGTTGAATAAGAACCCTAGAAGACAAGTCGACTCAAAGGGAAAATCTAATATTAAGTTATTAGCCTCTAGGAAGAGAATTTGGCCCATTTAGGTGACTTGAAGCACTACAAATAGAGAGCACTTGAGCTCATTTTCACTCACTCACTCTCATGACCTCATAAGGACTAGTGGTGCACATGATTGGAGGAGAGTTGCAGTTGTTGTAGTGGTGACTTGGTATTTGGTTTAAGGGTTGGAATTTATTCTTGGTGCGCTAGCTTTGGAGAGAGGTACATTATCTTGGTTGGCTATATGTTTGCTTCCAGAATTATTCTAGCTATCAAGGTTAATGTGCTAGGGGGTGGCCTTGTGCCTATGGTTGGGTGACAATATAGTGATATTTTCTATGGTGAAATGAGCACACCTATTATTTTAACAGGTTATGGACCCACACTATCTTCATACAATCTAACCATTGGAAGGTATATTGGGAGAATTTTCTCGGTTGCAGTTGCAGTCAAAGTTTTGTTGCAACAATGAAAACCTAACCCTCTTGTTGAGGCACCTTAAGTGAAGCGCTTGACCTAATTCCTGGATAGCCTAGTGCACCCTAGCCTAATGCACCCCCTGGTACTCTCAGCAAGCCAAGGCATCAAGTTTGAGTTTTTGGTCCAAGTCAAAAGTTGACCAAGTCAAAGTCAAAGTCAACGCAACCATGACTTGCTCTATGAAGTTAGAAAACAAGTTAGAAGGGGATTCAAACTTCAGAGCATGGAAGACAAGGTTTGACCTCATCCTTGCCAAGAATAAATTTCTAGATATCGTGAAAGGCAATATCATGAAACCTTAGTTTGAAGTAGGAAAAGAGAAGACACCTAAGAATGTTGCATCACTAGATAAGTTTAAGGATAATGACATTAATTCTATGAGTATCATAGTGGACTCTGTAAAGGATCACTTGATACCCTACATTTCTCATCTTGACTGATCCAAGAAGATGTACGAATCCATAAGTAACCTTTTCTCAGTCAGAAATATTGGACAAGTGATGAGTCTGAAGAATGAACTCTGTGACACAAAGATGAAAAAGGATGACACCATAGCTTCATACTTTGTGAAGATTTCTCAGTTGAAAGATCAGTTACAAGCTATTGGAGAAGCCATCCCAATAAAGGAAGTTGTGAACATAGAAGTTACTGGTATTTCTAGATCATGGGATGCATTTGCTGCAACCATGAATACAAGGAAGGAGTTCCCAATGTTAGAAGAACTTTGGACCTATTGTGCACAATAAGAGACAAGGTTAAACTCCAAGGGAAAACCTTAGAAGGAAGAATATGCTCAATTCTTTGCAACAAAGTTCAAAAGACATGGAGGTAAGAAACGATATGATTCAAGAAAGAAGTTCAAGAGAGATATGTTAAAGGTACAATGCTTTGAATTCCATGATTATGGCCACTACAAGAGGAATTGTCCTAAACTAACAAAGAAGAGAAAAGAGAGACATATCACATCAGCTGTCAATGATGAAGAACCTTCAAAGAAAGCAAAGCATGATGAAACAATTTTCTTCTATTATTCATCTCTTACTGGAACCATTGAAGATGGCATGTGGTTAATCGATAGTGGAGCTTCAAGGCATATGACATGTGACTGTAAGAATTTCTCAAGCATGAAGGAAAATGATACACCTCATAAAGTGGAGCTTGGAGACAAGAACTCTTATGTAGTAAAGGGAATTAGACAAATTACTATCAAGATGGAATGAAGTAACACTATCCATCTTAGTAATGTTTTACATGTTCCTAGTTTGAAAAAGAATCTAGTATCTATTTTTTGTTTGAAAGAGAAAGGAGATAGAGTAGATTTTGTAGATGGAATAGTTATTGTATGGTCTAAGGATTCAAAGATAGAAGACACTAGAGTCATTGGAATTCATGAAGGAAGATTGTATAAAATCCTAGGTCAGAATACTCAATCTCTTGTACATGATGAAATCAACCCTATTGAGTTATGGTGTAGAAGGTACACTCACCTTCATTATAAAGCCTTTCCATCCCTAAAACAAATGGTTGTAGGCATACCAGAATTAAAATCAGTACATGAAGGTGCGTGCAGAGGATGTGCACTTGGGAAAAATATTAAGAAACCATTTCCAAGCAGTGACAATAGATCCAAAGGGATCTTAGACCTAATACATTAAGATGTATGTGGTCCTATGCCAATGAAGTCCATAGGAGGATCTCTTTACTATGTGATGTTCATAGATGACTTCTCAAGAAAGACATGGTTGTATATGTTAAAGACTAAGGATGAAGTATTTAGAAAACTTCAAGAATTCAAAGTTGAAGTAGATAATCTAATAGATAAGAAGATCAAGATAATAAGAACTGATAATGGAGGAGAATACACCTCCAGGTAGTTTGTTTCCTTTTGTAAAGAAGCTAGGATTAGGAGGGAGCTTATTGTTCCTCATAATCCTCAACAAAATGGTGTGGCTGAAAGGAGGAATAGAACTATTGAAGAATCAGTTAAGGCAATGATGAATGACCAGAATTTATCCATGTTCCTATGGGGAGAAGTAGCTATAACAATTGTTTATATGCATAGTAGAAGTCTGGATAGAATATTTAAGAACATGACTCCAAAAGAAGCCTTCTCCGGAAAGAAGCCAAGTGTTGAACACTTGAGAATATTTGGATGCCCTATCTATATTCATGTTACTAAGGATAAGAGAAAGAAGTTGGAACCTTCAGGAAATAAAGGTATATTCGTTGGATATAGTGAATCATCAAAAGCTTACAAAATTTATGTTCCAGGTCAACAAAAGGTTGAAATCAGCAAAGACATAACTTTTGATGAAAGAATTGCATTTAATAAGTCTATTGAAGAGTCCATATACTCCAACGAATAAGAGGAACATGAAGATACCAAAGAATAAAGTACATGTTCTCCAGAACACCCCAGTGAAGAACAAGAACCATCACATGAACATGTGAAACCAATTATTGCACCTAAGACTAGAAAGAGATCAACATTGCTTGAATCCACCTTGCAGGAAGCAAAAAAACGTAAATCTTCCAGTGGCACCTTTAGACAAAGTAAGAAACCCAAAAGGTTCTCCAGTTATGCAATACTCGTGACAAGTATTGTCAATGCAAAACCGTCCACCTTTGAGGAAGCAGTCAAATAAAAATAATGGAAGGAGGTCATGATAGAAGAATACAAATCTATTATGAAAAATGATGTATGGGAAGTTGTGCCTAGACATAAAGAGAAGTATGTAGTCACTTCAAAGTGGATTTATAAGATAAATCATGTTGTAGATGGAAGTATTGACAAATACAAGGCAATATTTGTGGCTAGAGGTTTCTCCCAGCAGGAGGGAGAAGATTATGATGAGATGTTTGCTCCGGTTGTCAGATATACATTTATATTCAACCATCATATCTCTAGAAGCTTTCATGGATTGGAGTTTACATCAGATGGATGTAAATACCACCTTTCTCGATGGAGTGATTGAGGAAGAAGTATACATAGATCAACCTCAAGGTCTTGAGGTACACCCAAAAGAAACCCATGTATGCAGATTATAGAAGGCCTTGTATGGACTCAAGCAAGCTCCAAGAGCTTAGTATGCACGCATTGATAGCTACTTGACAAGACTTGGATTTTCTAAGAGTCACACCAATCCAAATTTCTATTACAAAGTTTTGAATAATGCACCTGTGATTCTATTGTTATATGTTGATGATTTGTTCCTAACAGGTGCGGAGCCTCTCATTATTCAGTGTAAGAAGGAGTTATCCACTAAATTTTATATGAAGGATCTTGGTCTCATGCACTACTAATTGGGAATAGAAGTATGGCAGAAGCATGGTGAAGTCTTCTTAGGAAAATGGAAGCATGTTGTAAAGACCGTTCAGAAGTTTGGGATGATGGACTGCAAATCCATGGAAACTCCCATGGTAACATATTTGAGGAAGTTGAGAGACTATGATTCTAATATAGTAAACTTGTCCATGTATCGACAATTGATTGGCTCCTTGATGTACTTGGTAAATACTAGACCATAAATTTTCTTTTTTGTGAACATGTTGAGCCAGTTCTAGGTGGAACCTAGACAAGAGCATTGGATAGCTACAAAGCATATCTTAAGATATCTTCGTGGGACAATAACTTATGGTTTGACATAAGCCTCAAACAATGATGTACAACTGCACAAATTTACTGATTCAGATTGGGAAGGGAATGCAGACGACATAAAGAGTACTTATGGTATGTGTTTCAGTATGGGATCTACTATGATATCGTGGGATAGTAGAAAAAAGAAGTTTGTTTCACTCAACACTGCAGACGCAAAGTATATTGCAGCCTGTGATGCTTCCACAGAAGTAGTGTGTCTCCATAAGTTGGTTTCTGGATTGTTTGATCAGGTGTTGGATTCGACCATGATATATTTTGATAACTAGAGTTGTGTAAATCTCTCAGAGAACTCGATGTTCCATGACAGGTTGAAGCACATTGAGATCAAGTACTATTTTCTTTGTGATAAAGTCTAGAGGAGAGAATTGGTTCTCCAGTATATCTCCACTGATGAGAAGACTGTAGATATTTTGACAAAGCCTTTATCCAAGATAAAGTTTGCATACTTGAGGGACAAGTTGGGGCTCATGGAGATTTCTCTCTTTGTTGAAAGGGAGTAGATGACATCCTCAGTTGGGAGGGAGCACTGATATGTGGCATCATGGACTGTCAATGAGTTGTGGATATGTATCATGCTAGTACAACTTAGAGATGGTCATACAACTTAGAGATGATGCGTGTATCATGCTAGATATGATCATGCTAGTACAACTTAGATATGATACAGATGGTTGGAGTCTTTGATACAGTGGCCTGAGGAGCATCATGCTAGTACAACTTAGAGGTGGAAATACATCTTAGATATGATGTATTGGCATCATGCTAGTTATGTTCATGCTAGTACATCTTAGAGACGATGTTGGTGAGCCGCATCATGCTAGATATGGCCATGCGAGTACAACTTAGATATGAAATACAACTTAGATATGATGTATTGACATCATGTTATATATGTCATGCTAGTACGGCTTAGAGATGACCATACAACTTAGAGATGATGTAGGGGGATCGTGTCATGCTAGATATGATCATGCAAGTGCAACTTAGATGTGGCATACAACTTAGATATGATGCATTGGCATCATGCTAGATATTTCATGCTAGTACAAATTATAGATGATCATACAACTTAGAGGTGGAAAAGTGAGGCACTGATCTACATCATATGAGTACAACTTAGAGGTGGCATACAACTTAGATATGATGCATTGGAATCACGCTAGATATGTCATGCTAGTATGAATTAGAGATGATGTAGATGATGCTACATATCACGGCAGTATAACTTAGATATGATCTATTCACATCATGCTCTTACGACTTAGAGGTGATGCAACTGATGACATTGTTGATGCACGATGATATCAAATGATATGATTTGATTGTTGTGGAGATTGTATGTCTCTAGACAATATATGTATGCTATTGTGGTGGATGTGTTCCACTGGTAGTGACTGTGTGTCACTGGTTAGTAGCCTTGTGCTACTAGGAGAGGTTGTGTACCACTCGATAGTAGTTGTATACTACTATGCATAGACACAGTTGTGTTCTATTGGATGGCATTGTTTTGATTGCCATGGAGACTATCACTAGTGTTGGAGATGATTTCCAACTAGATGGATAATGATGATGGTGTTCATGATTTGAACTGTGTAATCATGAGATATCATGTGTGGCTATGGTGATTCTACCAATAGAATGGTCTATTTGTGCTCAATACCATTACCAATAATACCTCCGTAGCTAGGAGGGAATGTTGATGTTACAGTATCTGCAGGAGGTATTAACCTCCATGTGTAACCTTTGACGAGACTAGAATATTCCAGAAAGATAGAGAAACCCTAAACGATTGGATACGAACCCTAGAAGACAAGTCAACTCAAAGGGAAAATCTAATATTAAGTTATTATCCTCCAAGAAGAGAATTCGACCCAGTTAGGTGACTTGAAGCACTATAAATATAGGGCGCTTGAGCTCATTTGTACTCACTCACTCTCACGACCTCATAAGGACTAGTGGTGTGCATGACTGGAGGAGAGATGCAATTGCTACAATGGTGACTTGGTCTTTGATTTAAGGGTTGGACTTCCTTCTTGATGTGATAGATTTCAAGAGAGGTACACTATCTTGGTTGGCTATCCGTTCTAGTGTTTGCTTCCAGAATTATTCTAGTTGTCAAGGTTAAGGTGCTCAGGGGTGGCCTTGTGCCTATGGTTGGGTGAAAGTATAGTGATATTGTCTATGGTGAAACAAGCACACCTATCATTTTAACACCCTTTTCTACTACAAAATCCCTCATGCGATCCATCATTTTCCGAGGTGTTCTCGTGCAATGGGAGCACCAAATTACTGGTAGACTTCCACTAGCAATTTGTAACGTGTGCAATCATAGGGTTCCAATGTCCTAACAATAGCCTTATTTCCAAGCTTCCAATTTCAATTACCATCATCTCATATGTATCACACACATATAGTCATCATAATATATCATCACAACATTTTTCAATTATTAATTTTCAAATCTTTTTTTATATAAGAAAACAAAATTTTCCAAGCTTGAGATTTTTGCTCATAATTGTTTAGCTCTTGCGGAAACATGCATCAATATCCTTTATGGATTCCACCATTTCCATATCCAATACCATTTATCCTGCAATTTTCTCAACTTTCTTATAGCCAAACAAATTGTTAGCATTCATGCACATTATCTTGTCATTGCTCATTTATGATAGCTCATGAAGTGATCTCAGAATTGTATCCTACCAAAAATTTTATCATTTCCAGCCTACATATCAAGTAGAATGAAACTATGATTCATTATATGTGCATTATCAACATACTCACTTTTACATAATGCAATCAAACATTACTAATAAATATGAACCAATGTGCCAATACCCATGGCCACATCTACACAATGCATCTTTGCATTGACTCTGGAATACCATATATCCATGTCATGTATTCCACCATTGTGAGTTGGAAGGTCTAGATAACACCTCATATCATCGTCCAAACTCTTCCCAATTGCATGTTCAATCATTTGGATACCTTCCTCTTCAACCCATACATAACACTAGGAATATAATTCCTTAGCGTTATTCGATGTCGACAAAGAGGTTGCAATCCAAACATCGGTTATACAAGGAAATACCATTAAGAAATTGTATGGAACTATATCTCTTCCATATCCAAACACAACATGGCACCCATACATGGATAATTCAATTGGCATCCAACTCTATAGCAAGAGTGTATCTCCTAACTTAACTTGGTTATGATCTCATAACCAACACAACACAAGCAATTTAAATTCCCCATATATGAAAATTAAACAACATCTATATACTCAAGGACCTCATCCTTTACACCAATTTAAATACTCAATCTTAACTGAGGGAATTCTTACCTCAATCCCCTTCAATGTTTATGCAGTACAAGCAGACAAACGCATACCTACATGGATTTTATCAATTACTTGATGCTGCTTGCCCTGTTGGTACCTTTTAGAAGCTTGTAGGCTCCCTTCACTAATCTTCTTGGTCAACATTTTACCATCCTTATTTGTCTTCTTATAGGTGGTTGTCATATGTTGCAATAACATCATTAATAGCTTCAACCATGCTATAACATTTTTCTTGGATACCCTTGATTAGTCATATTCAATTATCATGACATCATTATATATATAACAACATACTACTCTTAATCTACAAGCATGCCACAATGATGTCCAAACATTCCACATGCTCAAATGCACATCAATATGCATTAAGCATTCAATATCATCATCCCTACTTCATGCACATGCATTCTAGCTTTATTGTATGCATCATGCATCACTTCCAACATGCTTTCCAATGCATGATCATTCCATATTTATTTATTTTATTTGTTTATTTTTGTGTTGCTAATCGTTTTCCTTGAATTCCTATCGATTATGGCTACCGTGTGAATTCTCACACTACTCATCTGTGCATAAATATTCTTTGCTCTAACCCTTTTCTAGCCAAGTCCCTATTGGCCATTATGCATTTCCAATCAATATGTCCTATTGACCACTGCTTCCACTCAAACAATCATGCCCCAACTTTACCCTGTTAGAACCTTCCAACACATTGTAATTATGTAATTCCTTTCATTCCACCCTCTAACGATGTAATATTTTCCAACCACCTTAACCATCAACATTATGGCATCCTTTGCCATTATCTCTAGCTTCCCATTGACTTTCTCAAAATTTGAACACTTTTCTTTACCTCATTAAGTAATTTCCTATGAAGCCTTGCTTGTCCACTCAAGGTCGATTTGCTTCCAATGGGATGTTAAGTTTCTCTATTGGCACTTTCAATGAATATCCTTTATTATCATGTCTTTGACTTCTTTGTACCTGCATCGTGCTTCCACTACACACTCTGATAACACAAGTGGCCTTTTTTCTCTAAACACTTCAGTGATAGTCACCCATTCATAACTAGCAATCGTTATAAGTCCGTATAGACTAGTCATTGGAGATGATTTGCCCATCCTTATGACTCACCCATTATCCCCTTACTTTATGAAATCCTTTCTTTTCTCTTTCAACAAACTTTTCCCCTTCACTACATTCTACTTTCAAGTCTATGGAGTCCTCTTTAACTCCCTGTGCATGAAAATGACTCTTTTTTTTCCCTGTTGGCTTCATGTTCATGTGATAATATCTATTGATTTACCTTTGCAATCCACTGAGACTCTACATCAATTGAATACCAATCTCCTCTACCCCTCCTAAGTCCTTTATCCAATTCACATTTCTTGCCTTAAGGATCTACACTTCCTATGCACACTTTGTATTGACCAACCAACTCTACAAGGTCTTTCCTACATCCCTATCCAATTGACATTTGGTAATCATAATTTGATGCCACTTTGTCCCAAAGCTTATTATGAAAACTAGGAAAAAATGCACAAAGTTTCTGCTATTTAAGGCTACTAGTCATATTCTTTTGAGTTGATTACATTTTTTACTACTTAAATCACTTTTCTAAGGGCATGAGTGGATTCCCCTCTCTAATATATTTCCAATGACCATTCATTTTCTCAAATTTGATCTTTGAGCAGAAATTTATGCTCCTTTAATGTTTCTTGGGCATTTTCTTAGGATGACATCATCAGGTCTATGTGGCCTTCGCATGTACCTACTAACATACGCTCCAACTAACGTCACCAGCCCACTGGCGTCCACATGGACCTATCCCACACCTTCAGGTTGACGCATCCTACTCCACACCATCGAACACAGGCCTGTGGGCCTCCAAGCCCGCAACACTATCGAAAACAACTTGGCGGGGAATTCCCATCGGATTGCATAACTTTCAATACTCATTGATTTCCCCATAGCCCGCAACACTGTCAGACTCCCCTCATCAACCTTCTCGCATTACGATGCCAAAATTAACACTTTTCTAAGGCCTTTCCAGAGCTTGCGCCTCACAAGCCTATCAGGATCGTGCTGTCCGGCCTTTCCCATTGAGCTTCAATTTTGCACACGCACAAATTCCTTCGTGGCCCGTAGTCTAAAACACTATCAGACCCTTCACGTTTGGATTTTTTTCCATTTGGATGGAAAATTAGCGTATTCACAATCCTTTTGAAACCCAAAGTTTGCAGCACTATCAGACTTTCACCTTCATGATTTTCTATTCGGACGACCATTTATGTGCTCAAGAATTCCTATGCGATCCACAAGCAACAACACTATCAGGCTTGCCACTTCCCACAACACTTCAAAACCGACCTTATTGGCCGTCGATCTCCATTAGATGGTCAGGATCAAATCTTGACACCCATCGCACGATCAAGATTCATCCTCGATCCCTTTCTACCTTTTCCTTTATCATTTGCAACTGCATGTCCCACCTATACCCAACTGCCCAATGGTAATCCCTTGATTCGCTCATCCTTTTTGACGTGGCACATTAACATGGTATGCTGACTCAGTAAGCTGACGTGGCACTTTTGACACCATAAGTTGACGTGGAATCTAACTCATCATGTTGACATAGCATTCTTTTTTGCTTCTAGTCCTCACGGGACAACATACTCAACCAATGGATCAAACGGTGGAAAATCATGATGACTAATGGTCCAGATCACTGCAGTGTCCAAAATGCATGAACTTTATCATCGTTACATGACTCCAATAGATCTAGTGGCTGAGATATATTCAATCTGACAAACCTTTTCTATTTCGGGCTCAAAGATGCATGATGTTTAACTTAGTCAGACTTCCTGAAGTTTGAATCCCGACATGCTTGCGGGATCCTCTCGACGGAATGGCATTTTTCATGCCTCTATATTTCTCCACGATTGATGGATGACCAATATTTACTCTCGACGCAATAGATAGTCTGCGTCCTCACATGCTTGCACCATTGGGATCCTCCCATTGGAATGACAATTTTTCACACCTATGGATCCTCCCGCAACCAACATTATGATGGGAGGCTAGGATTTTCTTTTAATGTGATGGATGATCCTCATCCTCATGGGTTTGCACCTGTGGGATCTTCCTGTCAGAATGATATTTATTGATCTTCTGGATTTCTCCGCAATCTTTCACTCAGTTATTTTGGGTATCTCACCTCCCACGAGCAATCTTCTAAGATATATGATAGTTGGGATCTCTCGATCTACTATTTCAAACGGTCAAGATCTCCACTAGCTCTGTCTGTTAAAAAACTATGAAAATTTCTTAACAACAACCAAATCTTGGGACCTTTCCACTAAACTTCGCCATGAAGGGGGTCTGCTACTCCCCTCTTGTGTGCACTATATCTAGCCCATATAGCTTAATTGTTGTAACCATGGCTCTGATACCACTCTGTAACACACCCCAACTCATAGCCGAGGCATGCTACTGCACAAACCTTTGAAACATACCCATACCACTTTTATGGGCACACCACTGTAAAAACTTGTCCTGATACCAAAAATATAAACAATATTATACAATGCAACATGCCTACCTATCATGCATCTATAAAACTTTTAAAGAAACAAGAATAGAAGTAAGAAACAAATCATAACAACATCTAAACATACCAAACTCATAAATCCCATGCACATCAATTAATATATAAACATGAGACTAATACAATGATTAAACATTTATCTTTAATCAATGATGATGCAACCGAATGCAAGGGATGGACGTTCCTCCCTACCATAGACTTGTTGCTCTAGATCTCAGTAGGAGATCACCCCCAAGCTGGGGCTATGAATGCACAAAAGAGGGTCCCCCTCGTAGTCAAAACACTTTGTAGGGTGACTAGTATTCCTACAACTATCCCAATCCACCAAACTCTCTTCCCCACGACCTGCACAACCCAAGGAATGGGATCCCCCTTCACTACTCACAGTCCCTCAGGGATTTTCTCTTCCATCCAAGGCTCTAGTGTGTTTGGTCGGCCATGAATATCTCTACTGAAGGCTCTAGGGATGTCAACTTCTATGAGAAATTGTAAGGACATAACTTACTTCCCTCAATGAAACTTTCTCTCTCATAGAGAGTTCTCTATGCAGGCTTGGCAACTTGCCTCTTCAGCTCTCATGCTCCATGCTCTTACATTGCTCCAACTTGTTGCCTCTGCACAACTATACAAGCTCTTGTTGCTCCAAACTCATGGTCTCTGATAAAGCTCTCCAACATGCTCTATCTCAGACTCTTACTTCTTCTAGAACTCCCTTGATTAACTGAATGTTTCCTTTTTCCATGTGAGCCCCTCTTTTCCTGGCTTGCTTGACTCACACTCCTCCCAAGGAGGATTGTACTCAGATCCCATGTTGAAAATAACTTCCTGAAGTGACTTATCTCACCCATCCTCTTACAAACATTCAATGATTGGCTTTGGAAACACTCCAAAAGAAATAGAAAGTTCATAACACAAGGTAACATCTAGACAAGGTGGATTGATATTAATACCAATGATCTTTCCCTTCTTGGAGCCTTGGACCCTCCCCCTCTTATGGATACTTATCCCCCCATTACTTTGTCCATGTCCACCTACAACGATGTCTTTTTTATTATCATTATGATTTACAAGGCCTACATATTACATCGCTTGGCCCTTGGTCATATTAATTCGATATGGCTCTTCGCCACATCATACCGGCTCACTAGCCTAATTCGCAATCACACAATTACATTAATAATTTTATGGGGATTAAAACTAGGAGTATTACATTAGACCTCACTTCTTAACTAAATGATGACACAAATTCACGAGCGAATGTTGGATCCTTTCATATTTTCTTTCATAATCTCATTTCAACATAGTCTCTTGGCTTAATAATTCTCTTATAAGCTGCAACTATACTTCTCGAGAATGATAGAAATCAATTTCCCAAATTTGCATAACTAAATTTGTATGAATGGTGATGCATGAAATTTGTAAATTTGATTTTTATCATTCTCAAGAAGTAGAAAGCTCTCAAATCAATGAGCTTGGCTTTCAAGATTACGAAACTGGTATCGAAGATGATGATGAAGCACTGGAACACATAATGGTGGTGCATGAAATTTGTTGAAGTAATATTTTGATGATGTCAATTTACTCTTCAATGGATTATCGTATGGTTTAATGGGATAATAATTAAATTTGACAATATCAAAACTATATATTATTTTTATTTTACAAACAATTTTAAATAACTTGATTGATCACCATGAAGATGAATTAGGCAGCATGACAAAAAAACGTAACAATCAACTGTTGTTAATCACAGAGAAATACAGAAGATTGTATGGAAACACATAAATTAGCACCACAACAACAAAAATCTCCTTTCAGGTGGCTACGCAGTCAATGCATGCAGACTGGTTGCTACTGGAAAGTAAAGTTTAATATTTTTAAAATAACATTTACATATTAAAAAGCATAAATTGGATTATTAATTATATCTTTTTATAAAAGATTTTGGTTCAGTATATTAAGTAAATATGTAATAAATTAAAGTTATAAATTATCATATTTATTTTCATTTTAAATTTAATTAATATAATTATAAAAATCATTACATTTGTATCTTAAGTTTAATTAACATAATTATAAATTTGTTATCTATAAATAAAATTGCAAAATAACTATATTTAAACTTTTGAATGTAAGATTGAATGATTCATAACTTTACAAAAAAACATTTTATATACACATTGAACTTAAATTTATCGGACTTTATCCAACTTTACTATGCCCCAAACACTATAAAAGTGGAGTAAGGACAAATCAAAAAAATGTAAGCATTATAATCTTAATATGACCCAAATGTATATGATCATAAATGTAGGTTTTCTAAGAAATTTAATGTAAGCATTATAATCTTAATATGACCCAAATGTATATGATCATAAATGTAGGTTTTCTAAGAAATTTTTATTGCCATAACTTTGTGGGCTAACTCCAAAGGATATAATTCATTGGGCATGTGTAAGTTTTGTACTTGTTTACCACAAAAATACTCATTATAACCATAATATGATCTAAATTCATATGATTATAAATGTAGATTTTCCCATAAATGTATATCAGCATAAGTTTGTGGTTTAATTAGTCAATTGGGTTTAGCTAGGGGGTTTAGTTAGGGTGGTTGGGAGGAATTATTGTTATCCTCCCCACCTATGTTCAATTCCCACAAGTGACATGTTGAACTCTTAACAAATATATTTTTGTAATGGCTTTGATCCCTATTGTTGATTGGTTGGTCTTGTTCCTTGAACCTTGAAAATCTAACTCCAAAGTGGAAATAAAAAGAGTGAACAATGTTCATGGGCCTCTTCGAGGATGGAAACCTCTAATGAAAAAAACTCCAAATACAATAGCAACACTCTACAAAACATGTCATAGCCTTCTAGCTCCATGAATAGCTTATGGGTAGAAAAACCTTAACTACTTGTGGTCTCGTCACAAATGGGTACAAACCACCTAGTGGGCCTTGTTTAATAAAGAGACAATTTTTCACATTAAGTAACTACCTACTAACTATCTAATGAGATTTATTCAAAGAA
>JZKD02S0485140.1:0-17118 GCA_000966675.3 Picea glauca | reverse complement strand
TAATCTTTAAATTATTTATTAAAAATTAACTAATTGTGCATGAGAGGACAAGTGTCAAAGTGAAATTTGTTATAAAAAGAATGGTAAGGAAGAAGAAATTACCCTATTGTTGGATGAAGGAAATGTTGTTGAAATTTCTAATGACTAAGTTTTTTTTGTGTGAGTTGGGTTGCAAGATTTTGCAAGAGGTGGAGGTCTCTCCTTCTGAGGGAAAGCCTTCCTTCTGAGGGAAAGCCTGTGCTAGTTGAGATATGTAATTTTGTGTGTGGCCCCTTTGTGGCTTAGGGGGCTAATGGGGGAGAAGAGCACCCCTAGCAATGGTTGGGACGTACTAATGAACTCTTTGGATTAGCAGGAGAAGGACACGGACATTGTGCAAGCCAGGCAGAAGAATCAGCATCGTCATCAACCAATATTATGGTTATGGTATTTTACATTGTTATAATTTTTATTATAAACTATGTAATGTTAATTAATATGATGATCTTATGTAAGAACTCGATTAAATTATAGACCTCATCCATGAAATTTAATTATACTCATTGAATTCATGTGTGGATCAATGTTGAGTCGAGGTACTCTCCAAATAATTCATATATTATGTTTCGAATGTGCGTGAATCTGTGTGGGACTCAAGTTATTTTTCATGTATTATATATATATATAATCTCAAAATATGTGTGGATCAATAGATGAATAGAGACACTCAAAATATGTGTGGATCAATAGATGAATAGAGACACTTTCATAAATTTATATATAATGTATTAAAGTGTTTCTGTAATTCTATATAATGTTATTAAATTATGTCATAACAAGATTTAAATCATGGTATCCATATTATAGTTTATATGAATTATTTTATATATGTGTGTGTAAAAGGATCGAATGATTGCACGAAGGAATTGTCTTCCTAAAACAGTTATTATAAATTTACTGTGATGAATGGCATATTACTAGTAGTTTCGCATATTACTAGTAGTTTCGCCTCTAAAATTTGGTTGTGATAAGGATTTTCTTTTCCTTAACAATTTTGCAAGTGAGAATGTCTTTTCATCGTGGATGTTTCTGCACTAGTCATTCGATGAAGTTTTAGTCTTTTGAAGGTCACTTGAATCCCTACCCTTACGGCCAAATGAGAAGGATCGAAGATTCCACGAGATCCACACCCAGTCTTTCCTGTAAACGTATGGTCAGTTTGCTTGGCCTTTCGTTTTACCTTTGTATTATGCTCTGGAAATGTGTGTCCTCATTTTTCGCTTTACATTCTTCATCCTACTTCACACGGGCCAATCTCGTCTGTGGATTTTTTTTGTGCTAGCCTTCTCAAACTCCTTCTGGATAAAAGCTTCATTGTATCCATTCCTTCCTTAGCAGTAAGTTTTCGTTTCTCATCTTTTCATTGGTGGATGATTATTCTCCTGCAATCGTGGTAATATTTAGGAATCTTCACTAGAAGGAAAAACTTGATGGATAGAAGGAGATTCACATTGTTTAGTTCCTAGTAACCACATGCACTGTTGATTAACCAGTAGAAGGACTGTTAGAGATTGAATCGTAGAAGTGCACTGATGTTTGTAGTTTAGTTAATTTATTAATAACGGTAACTGCAAATCGTCAACCCACAACCGCTATCGATTCCATGATTTATTTTCTGCTTTAAAATCACAAGTCAGTTTACTAAAGATCTCCAGTACCGATGAGTCGTTGTTGGTGAGGGAACGCCATTACTTTAGAAGTGGAGTTAGGTACTCAACGTCTACTTTTCGGAGTATGAAAAAGGAACCTGTGCGAGTGCTTTTCAATAAGTGATAGAGTGCCATATTTCAAGTGACCATGTTTAGAATGGGATAGGACCTTAGTTATGCTTATAGTCTTTCAGTGATTTTCCTTTGTTCTTGCAAGTTGTTTTAGCTACGTTAACATGTTGAATTATTATAGCTTCAAAGAATATTCTACTTACATTTGAATCATTATTGTATAGATCAAATCCTCTTTTGTAGATTGATCAAGTTGAGTCTTGTATAGGATAAAATCCCCTTTTGTGGATTGTTCAATATGTATTTGTATGGTTGTATTTGTAAAGTCATCCCCTAGTAATTGTAAAGTGGTTTTAGCCACTTTTAAGAGAAGTTGGCCCCTATTAATTGTAAAGTGGTTTTAGCCACTTCTAGGAGAAGTCGGCTCCAGCAAGTGAAGAGTCACGACCCTAGTGCCACCTCACAACTTGTATTTATATGTGAGGATAGTGTCGCATTTCTACACACTCACCACACTAGCTCTGCAGCTATGAAGAAGTGCAAAAGTCTTGGAGGAACTGCTACTGCAGGTAAGTGTGATGTCAAGGAGGGTTTTTGGTCTATCTCTTGGTATTTCTTGGTTAAGTGGTGCGCTACTCTTTCTAGTTAAGGAGTAGAGGAGTATCTTTTGTTTGGTCTTTGGTATATCTATATTCTGGAAGTTTTTGTTGGGTTTTCTCCCCCATGAGGGTTTCCCAGGATAATCTATGTGTCTTTATTGTTTCTGTGAGTGCCTCTCTTTCAGTGATATTATTTATGCAGCTAATGTGCTAAATGATTATAATAATAAACAAAAACCATAACTGCTAGATGTATAAGTAAAACTTCAACATGGTATCAGAGCAAGCCTAAAAGAGACCAACTCACAGTTTATAAGAAGTGGCTAGCTTCAATGCACCCTCTCCAAGATTTAGTTCTCAGTGTTGCAGCTGCTACAGAATTAGAGTTTTTACATAAACCCTAAGTGTGGTATTTTCCTTGCTGGAGGAGGACGTTGGAAAAAGTAACCACACCTAGGAACTCGCTCTAGGAGGGAACATCTAGTCCCTGGATCATAATTCTGAAATTTGAAGTTTGAAAAATTAGGGTTTCCTCATAAAACCCTAAGTTGCAGTTGCAGTTGCAGTTGAAGTACCAATTACAATTGCAGTTGCAGTTGAAGTATCAATTACAATTGCAGTTGCAGTTGCAGTGCCAGTTCCTTCGTACCAGTTCCTTCATGTCAGTCGCAACACTAGTTGCAGTGCCAACACTTGTGAAGTGTTGGGCCTGATTTTTATTTCCCTAGTGATGCAGGAGCATCAACGACTCCATCTTCCGAGCCGCGTGTGGAGAAAGAAGATGACAGCTGGACAAGCCAACAAATTTTAGATTTTTAATTTTACCTTGGTATTGTTGCGCCGCCGTTTAACTAAAGGCATTCAAAGTGAGCGCATTTGTAATATAATGTAGATAAGAATGCATTTAACAGTTTTAAATGTTGGTAGATAGGGTTAGCTGTAGATTAGACACTTTCATCTTCCAGGAGGGAAAACGAATATAGGCACCCTCCTTGTGTAATTGATTATTATTCAGCATTAGAAGAGAAAGAAGAGCAGAGCAGAGAGCTTGTGAAGAAACTCCATGTACAGGCATTGAATTAATAGGAAAGCTTTTATTCAATTCCATGGATGTGTTTAGTCTCTTTGTGTTGTTGGTATTATGTTGTTGCATGCTTGCTTCTTTTTATGCTTATCTTCTATATGCTGCTTATGTGATTGCATATCAGGTTAGAAACCTGAGAGAATGAGTTTCAATTGTTTCTCTGTTTGAGCCAGGATATTCCTGCATAGAGTGCAGTGGAATTCCTCCGCATAGAGTGCGTAGAGGGGGCTAGACAGTTGAACTTTTGTGCTCGGGTTGCCAGAATGAATTAGGTTATTCGAACCGTGAAGGTGAGTGCAGGTTGGACGTGGGTCTCAGCAGTTAGTCTGAGGAAAGAAGCCATAAATCTCTGTTGCAGGCGAGTGCACGGGGTTTGAATGACTTCAACACTTGGAGAGTGATTGAATGTTGAAGTGTGAGCAGACCACGTGAAAGTTCTCTGAAGGAGTCGGCAGAACAAAGCTCAGGAGGGACAGTTCTTTTGTTTCGCTGTGGGAACAGACCCAGGGAAGTTCGCACAGGACGAAGGTGGTGAAGCGAAGGAACTCTTCAAGAGGGAGAGAATCTACGGTTTGAAATCCCCGTGAAGTCTCGCGAGATCCCGAGGACCTTCCGATCGTGGGGAAGTTGCGTGAGAGATAACCCATAAGTGCAGACATGGAGGACCAAAGTCCATCGGGCTTCGGGGTTTCGGCATTCGGGGATTGACAAGGCGAGAGGTTTTACACCTCGTGAAATCGCGAGTCGCGATTCACCGAATCAATTTGAGCCATTGATCGGAGAAGGGACACGTGGCGCAGGATCCTTGAGGATCGGGGTTCGACGTTCGGCGTTTCCCAGGGCAAGAGTCTCATACTTTTCGAAATCGCGACAGGCGATTCCCCGAATCAACTGGAGCCGTCGATCTTCAGGAAGACACATGGCCACAGATCCTGATAAGTCGGGATTCGGGGTTTTGCAAGGTCTGTGACCTCGTACATCAGGAACAGCGATTTCCCGAATCGCGATTTTCCAACAGTATGAGTGGGAGCCAGGTGTCAAGGGGTTAGACCTCCCCATGGGATGTTGATAGGTGGCATCGAAGAATCGGGGTTCGGGGTTTTGTGATGCAAGAGAATAGTGACCAGTGAAATCGCGATCCCGCGACCCCCGATCGCACGAGCGAAGGGGGTGACGTAGTTGAGTGGGACCCCGGAGTGGGTGGAGGACAGGTGTCATCGGACTTCGGGGTTTCGGCGTTCGGAGAATCGGAGTTCTCGACGCCCAGGAGTTCTCGGATCGTGGATTCGCGATCCGCGAGATCCCGAAGAGGTTGTAGCAGCGTGGGACCCGGAAGCTAGTGGGAGACAGGTGGAAGCATATCAACACATCGGCATTCGGGGGTTCGAAGGGTAAGTATATCACTGCTTTTCATCCGCCGATTTCCCGATAAGAAAATCCCCGAGACCGAGGGCATTGATTGTTGACTATTCGGAGTTCGGGGTTCGGAGTTTAGAGCTGTCAGTGGATTCTGTTCGCGTGACCCACAAATTCCCGAGTCGCGATATCCCGTTTTCCGAAGGAGTTGCTGTGGGTGACTCGTGACTCCCGAGGGGAGTTGTAAGAGGTCAGACTCTTCGGGCCCGTGATTTGAGGAAGGTCCTGGCGGGAGCAGTCGTCCGTTGAGGGGCGACTTGCGTCAGAGTGGTATCAGAGTGGGAGTACCTTTTCTTTCTGAAGCAGAGATAGAGAGACATAATGCCGCCCAGGAGAGAAAGGCAATCTCCTGATCGTGAGGACAGGGATGCCCGAAGAAGGGGTAGACAGGCAGGGAATCCAGAAATGGAGCGTCAAATACGAGATCTCAGGGCGAGACTCAAAGATATGGAGGCCACCCAGAGGCGTGGAGTGGGTGCAGCAGAGTTCAGCGATCCTGAGGTTGAAGAGGAAGCTGGACACGACCAAGAAGAGGTCGCCGCAGAAGATGCCTCGACAGAGAGGTTGATCAAAGCCATTTCAAGGATGAGCTCGAAGACGAAGATGGATATTCCCGCCTATGAGGGAAATCTAAACGTAGAGGAGCTGCTGGATTGGATCCGAGCACTCGATACCTACTTCGATTACGAAGACATCGAAGAGGACAAGAAGGTGAGACATGCTGTCACCAAGCTAAAGGGACATGCAGCTTTATGGTGGGACGAGTTGCAGGCAGACAGGCGTTCCAAGGGAAAACAGAAGATCAAAAGTTGGGATCGGATGATCGCCAAGATGAAGGCGAAGTTCATTCCGAGGGACTACCAGATCACTCTGTTCAGGCGCATGCAGAACCAGAGGCAAAAGTTGATGACGGTGAAAGAGTACACCGAGGAGTTCTACAGGCTCAACATTCGAGCTGGTCATCGGGAGAGTGATGATGAAAAGGTGGCAAGGTACCTAAATGGTCTCAGGTATGACATTCAGGACGAGCTGAGCATGGTTACCATCCGCACAGTTGAGGATGCGTACCAAATGGCTCTAAAAGCCGAAGAAAAGCTGAGCCACAAGCAGGGACAGAGAGGGCGAGGCAGAAGTCAACCTAGAGGCAAGGCAGTTGCCCAAGAAAGAACTCAAAAGCCCAAGGAGGATTGGAAGAAGCCTCAGGGAAAGGCTGAAAGAGGTGGGACCTCACAGCAGAGGCAGCAAAATTCTGAGCCAAGGAGACAGCAACCAGATCAGCAAGGAGGATATGCTGACGCAAATACATTTCCTCGTACCCGAGGTAGAGGAAGAGGCAGAGGAGGAGTTATCACATGTTTCACGTGTGGTAAAGACGGTCATAAAGTCGTTGACTATCCAGAGAGAAAGATGGACAGAGGAAATGCTCATGTCGCTGAGGCGCAGAGGCGTGATGTTGAAGATGAAGACGCTGGAAGCGAAAAGTCACTGACGGTGCATGAAGTTCTCTTGAAACCCGAGAAAGAGATGGAGGACACAGCGCAAAGATGCTGACTGTTCCGGACGACTTGCAAGACCAAGGGCTGGAAATGCAAGGTTATAGTGGACAGTGGGAGCACAGATAATCTCGTTTCGACCGAGATGGTGGAAAAACTGGAGCTGAAAACGAACAAGCACCCGAGTCCATACAAAGTGACGTGGCTGCAAAAAGGACATCAGGTATTTGTTACGAAACAATGCTTGGTAAATTTTAAAATGGGTGAATATAGAGATGAAATCTTGTGTGATGTCATTCCCATGGATGTCTGTCATGTTTTATTGGGGAGACCATGGCAGTATGATAGACATGTGGTTCATGATGGGAGAATGAACACATACACCTTGGAGAAGGATGGGAAATCACATACATTGCTTCCGGGGAAGGATAAGGAAGTGAAGCCGGAGGTGAGCAGTACGATACTTCTCATGAGTGGGAAAGAACTTCTCACAGAGCTGGAGAAGGATGAGGATCCACAGTTCTTTGTTGTCAGGAAGCCGAGAATTGTCCTGACAAGCACAAGAGTGGACGACTTGCCAGAGGAGATCCAGGAACTGCTTTGAGAGTTCGCTGACATCGTCGTGGACGAACTACCTCGTTCGTTGCCACCAATGAGGAGTGTGAGTCACCACATTGACCTCATACCCGGAGCAAGTTTGCCAAATAAGGCAGCGTACAGGTTGACACCTCAAGAGAACGAGGAGGTCAAAAGGCAGGTTCAGGATCTGCAGGACAAGGGACTAGTAAGAGAGAGTCTAAGTCCGTGTGCCGTTCCAACGGTACTGAGTCCGAAAAAGGACGGAGGCTGGAGGATGTGCACAGACTCCAGGGTGATCAATAAAATTACCATCAGGTACAGGTTTCCACTGTCGAGGATGGACGACTTGATGGATTGCCTGAGTGGAGCAAATTATTTTTCAAAGATAGATCTCAAAAGCGGATACCATCAGATCCGGATGAGAGAGGGAGATGAGTGGAAAACAGCGTTTAAAACAAACGAGGGTTTGTACGAATGGCTGGTCATGCCGTTTGGTTTGACAAATGCACCCAGCACTTTTATGAGGCTGATGAATGAAGTCCTGCGGGAATTCATTGGCAAATTTGTGGTGGTGTACCTGGACGATATATTGATTTTCAGTAAAACCAGGGCTGAGCATTTAAAACATTTATCCATTGTGATGAGAAGGCTACAGCAGGAGAAGCTGCTGATCAATTTGAAGAAGTGTTCCTTCATGCAGACAGAACTCATTTATTTGGGTTTTGTAATTTCGGCTAACGAATTGAAAATGGATCCTGAGAAGGTGAATGTGATCAGGAATTGGCCATCGCCAAGGAATGTTTTCGAGGTAAGGAGCTTTCATGGTTTGGCAAGCTTCTATAGGAAGTTCATTAGAAACTTCAGTGGGATCAGTGCTGCAATGATGGATACTGTAAAGAAGCGGCATAAAGTTTTCCATTGGACGGCCGAGGCTGAAAGGAGCTTCAATCTGTTGAAGCGAAAGATAACCGAGCATCCAGTGTTAATGCTGCCTGATTTTCGGAAGACCTTCCAGGTGAAGTGTGACGCTAGTGGGTATGCTGTTGGAGGGGTCTTAATTCAGGATGACCGACCTGTTGCATACTACAACGAGAAGCTGGATGATGCAAAACTGAAGTACTCCACATATGATAGAGAATTCTATGCCATTATCCAGGCATTGAAAAAGTGGAGGCATTATCTCATACCCAAGGAATTTGTCCTGTACAGTGATAATCATGCGTTACAGTTCGTGAGTCAGCAAGAGAAGCTGAACCAGAAGCATGCGAAGTGGGTGGAATATATGAAGAATTTTACATTTGTCATAAAGCACATTTTGGGGACTGCGAACAAGGTAGCTGACGCCTTGAGCAGAAAGTGTTTATTGGTGCAGGAATTCAGGGTCAAGACTTTAGGTTTTGAAAATTTAAAATATATGTATGCAGGTGACGTAGAATTTGGCAAGGCATACGAGGCAGCCGAGAACCCAGTTCTCAGGGATAGGAGTCCGTGGATTGACTACCTGATCCAGGATGGATTGCTGTTCAAAGGCAATCAATTGTCCATTCCAGATTGCTCCATGAGAGAGAATTTGGTACGAGAAAAGCACAGCGGTGGAATAGCAGGTCATTTCGGGCATGACAAAACATTCGCCAAGCTGAGCGAATCATATTTTTGGCCAGGTATGCGTGCAGATGTAAAGAGATTTGTTGACCGATGCAGAATTTGTCAACATGCGAAAGGCCGAAAACAGAACACAGGGTTCTATCAGCCGTTGCCTATACCCGGAAGGCCATGGGAAGCCATTAGCATGGACTTTGTGTTAGGTTTACCGAGAACACATCGAGGAGTTGATTCCATCTTTGTTGTGGTGGACAGGTTTTCGAAGATGGCACATTTCATCCCATGTCATAAGACTAGCGATGCAACCCACATCACCAATTTATTTTTCAAAGAGATTGTAAGATTGCATGGATTACCGAGAAGCATAGTCTCGGATCGGGATACCAAGTTCATAGGTCATTTTTGGAGGAAACTATGGAAGAAGCTGGGGACTGACTTAGCATTCAGTTATGCTTACCATCCACAGACAGATGGGCAGACCGAAGTGGTCAACAGGAGCTTAGGGGATCTGTTGAGAAGCCTGGTGATGGAGCATCACACCAATTGGGATAAAATTTTACCACAGGCAGAGTTTGCGTACAACGATTCTGTGAATCGGAGTACCGATAAGAGCCCATTTCAAATCTTGTATGGGACACAACCAAGAGGAGTTTCTGAGCTCAGGGAGTCAGAACAGGCTGAGACTAGCAGCGCGAGGGCTGAAGAATTTGCTGAAGCAATGCAAGAACTTCACACGCAGGTGAAGCAGCAATTACAGAAGTCGAACCAAGAGTACAAGCGCAGAGCCGATCAGAGGAAAAGGCAGCTTCAGTTTGAAGTTGGGGACATGGTTCTGGCGCACTTGAGAAAAGAAAGGTTCCCAAGGGGAACATACAATAAGCTCAAGATGAAGAAAATTGGGCCATGTAAAGTCCTGAAGAAATTCAGGAAGAATGCATATGAGCTTGAGTTTCCAGAAGGCATCGGAATATCTCCGATTTTCAATATTTCGGATTTATACCCATATAAGGCCGAAGATGCAAGAGCTGGAAATGTTGAGGAACCAGTCATCCAGTGGCAGAAGCAGTTGCCAATGGCACAGAAACCTGATATAGAGTGCATACTGGACAAGAGAGTAGGCAGGAAGAGCAGGAGGAAACAATATTTTGAATACCTGGTTAAATGGAAAGATCACCCAGTGGAGGATGCCAGCTGGGAGATAGAAGCAGTGATTTTGAAACATGGCCAGACTGTGCAGGAGCTCATGAGTAGGAGCCCATGAAACTTTTTTGAGCCGAGGAGTATGATGCAGGAGCATCAACGACTCCATCTTCCGAGCTGCGTGTGGAGAAAGAAGATGACAGCTGGACAAGCCAACAAATTTTAGATTTTTAATTTTACCTTGGTATTGTTGCGCCGCCGTTTAACTAAAGGAATTCAAAGTGAGCGCATTTGTAATATAATGTATATAAGAATGCATTTAACAGTTTTAAATGTTGGTAGATAGGGTTAGCTGTAGATTAGACAGTTTCATCTTCCAGGAGGGAAAACGAATATAGGCACCCTCCTTGTGTAATTGATTATTATTCAGCATTAGAAGAGAAAGAAGAGCAGAGCAGAGAGCTTGTGAAGAAACTCCATGTACATGCATTGAATTAATAGGAAAGCTTTTATTCAATTCCATGGATGTGTTTAGTCTCTTTGTGTTGTTGGTATTATGCTGTTGCATGCTTGCTTCTTTTTATGCTTATCTTCTATATGCTGCTTATGTGATTGCATATCAGGTTAGAAACCTGAGAGAATGAGTTTCAATTGTTTCTCTGTTTGAGCCAGGAGATTCCTGCATAGAGTGTAGTGGAATTCCTCCGCATAGAGTGCGTAGAGGGGGCTAGACAGTTGAACTTTTGTTCTCGGGTTGCCAGAATGAATTAGGTTATTCGAACAGTGCAGGTGAGTGCAGGTTGGACGTGGGTCTCAGCAGTTAGTCTGAGGAAAGAAGCCATAAATCTCTGTTGCAGGCGAGTGCACGGGGTTTGAATGACTTCAACACTTGGAGAGTGATTGAATGTTGAAGTGTGAGCAGACCACGTGAAAGTTCTCTGAAGGAGTCGGCAGAACAAAGCTCAGGAGGGACAGTTCTTTTGTTTCGTTGTGGGAACAGACCCAGGGAAGTTCACACAGGACGAAGGTGGTGAAGCGAAGGAACTCTTTAAGAGGGAGAGAATCTATGGTTTGAAATCCCCGTGAAGTCTCGCGATATACCGAGGACCTTCCGATCGTGGGGAAGTTGCGTGAGAGATAACCCATAAGTGCAGACAGGGAGGACCAAAGTCCATCGGGCTTCTGGGTTTCGGCATTCGGGGATTGACAAGGCGAGAGGTTTTACACCTCGTGAAATCGCGAGTCGCGATTCACCGAATCAATCTGAGCCGTTGATCGGAGAAGGGACACGTGGCGCAGGATCCTTGAGGATCGGGGTTCGGCATTCGGCATTTCCCAGGGCAAGAGTCTCATACTTTTCGAAATCGCGACAGGTGATTCCCCGAATCAACTGGAGCCGTCGATCTTCAGGAAGACACGTGGCCATAGATCCTGATAAGTCGGGATTCAGGGTTTTGCAAGGTCTGTGACCTCGTACATCAGGAACAGCGATTTCCCGAATCACGATTTTCCGACAGTATGAGTGGGAGCCAGGTGTCAAGGGGTTAGACCTCCCCATGGGATGTTGACAGGTGGCATCGGAGAATCGGGGTTCGGGGTTTTGTGATGCAAGAGAATAGTGACCGGTGAAATCGCGATCCCGCGATCCCCGGTCGCACGAGCGAAGGGGGTGACGTAGTTGAGTGGGACCCCAGAGTGGGTGGAGGACAGGTGTCATCGGACTTCGGGGTTTCGGCGTTCGGAGAATCGGAGTTCTCGACGCCCAGGAGTTCTCGCATCGTGGATTCGCGATCCGCGAGATCCCGAAGAGGTTGTAGCAGCGTGGGACCCGGAAGCTAGTGGGAGACAAGTGGAAGCATATCGGCACATCGGCGTTCAGGGGTTCGAAGGGTAAGTATATCACTGCTTTTCATCCGCCAATTTCCCGATAAGAAAATCCCCGAGACCGAGGGCGTTGATTGTTGACTATTCGGAGTTTGGGGTTCGGAGTTTAGAGCTGTCAGTGGATTGTGTTCGCGTGACCCGCAAATTCCCGAGTCGCGATATCCCGTTTTTCGAAGGAGTTGTTGTGGGTGACTCGTGACTCCCGAGGGGAGTTGGAAGAGGTCAGACTCTTCGGGCCCGTGATTTGAGGAAGGTCCTGGCGGGAGCAGCCGTCTGCTGAGGGGCGACTTGCTTCACCTAGTGTGACTTACCCTAGCAAATATCCAGCTAACTTTAAGTTACAAGTTGAAGCACCTTTGAAGTTTTAAAGGTTCGTTATTGCTTGTCGCTGCTATCGGATGGTGCCACTACCTGTCGATACTGTTAGAGGTATATATTTACATATATTCAAACTGTATCATTATTCTAAAGGGTATTTTCAGGAGAAAGGATCTTTTGTCTTAACAACAATCGTAGATATAGAAGGATCTTAGATCCAGTGCATTCAAAGGAACAATGCACCTCAAGTTTGATTACTTTGATATGCCTCTACTTGTTATGGTATTATTGTAATCTTATGAATATCCAAGTTGCATTTTGATCTGTTGAAGTTATCATACTAACCATTGGACAAAAATTAAATTCAAAGTATTAGATTGATTAAAGTTGAGATTATAGAGTTTATTCCCTAACTCAAATTTCTATCGAGATAGCATATTGTCTTAGTACAGAGGATAGGTTGAAGAAAGTACTTGTCATCTTGAGTGAAGGAGACTCGAAAGAAAAACAACACACTCATTCTTGAGGAAAAGACTCCAGGTTCCAGGTTTGATTGATTAAATTGATAAGATTCAAATTTACACATATCAAGGTTGATAACTGCTAAACACTATAGTTGTGATAGAAATATTTGAAAAGTTTTATTATTGAATACTTGGCAGCATGTGAGAACTATTGAGATAAATGCTTATTGTAATCACTTACTAGACATAACTAACATCTCCTCTAGGAGAAACTTCTTGTTTTGTTTATAGATTACCATGGAGGAATGATTTATCACAATACTAGAAGAGTGTTTCTCTGATTCCTTATTATTGTATTTCTTATTTTTTACTCTTGTTTCAGGCAGGTCAAAAGTGATAGCTCTAAAGCAGCTATTGTGACGATTGTTCTTGTTATTGTTTTATTATTATTATAAAGATTATTATTCTTTTCTATTGTTTCTCCCTTGTTTTGTTTGTTCTGAACAGGTCACAAGTGATAACCTTGAGGAAGCTATAGTGACGGTTGCAGGAGGAAACATATTAGATGAGACATGGAGCAGACTATCCAAGTTGTATACGTGACCGTATACATCCATGTACCAAAGAAGATGAAGAAGAAGCTACTTTGAAGATACAGATTATTTCATATGGATATTGATTGTAAGGAGCATAAGGCTCCAAAGATGACCAAACATTAGAATAGAACTCACATTAGACTTGGTCAATGGATAATGAAGCCACCTTGACAGGAAGCAGAATTTGTTTGAAGTCTGACTCAGCGTTTCATATTAATACTTGGTATTCAAACACCAACTATATCCTGTAGAGACTATGAAGTTTCTGTAGACTCAAAAGAAATCAAGACTTAGAGCAAGCCTGATCTCAGAAAGGATCAGATGGGAAAAAAAGACATCTTCCAGGACTGATAGACAAATTCCATGAGTTAAGAAGACTATATCGTAGCTTCAAAGACCTCTAGGAGACATGAAATCTCCTGAGAAGATTCCCTTGTTTCAATGACAAAGGAGGAAGTCAGTCAGAAGGATTGGGATATGGATTTTTCCTTAATACCAGAAGGGAAGTCAGTGGTGACTTCCAATATTGATTTAACAGATCAAGCATGTTGCAGATAATAGTATAGAGATGTGCAAAGCCCGATTTGTGTCCAGAGGATTCTCTCAACAAGAGCGAGAAGACTATGATGAGACAGTTGCTCCAATAATAAAAAAAAGTATATATAGAACAACCATGATCCATTAAAAGAAGTCGATGTAGTATGATATTTAGAGGTAGCAAATGAATATGTCATCGTGATTGAGTAGAGGAGATACTCTTAGATTTCAGTAGCTACAGTGATAATGGAGAATTCATTCTCAGCTTCAAAAATAGCAGCTACAGGTGTAGAGTCCAGGTTCCAGAAGGAACAATTGTAGAAAAAGTAGAGGACATACTCTCAGGAAGTGAGACAAATAGTTCTTTGCAGAAATCACATAGAACCAACACATGACTATGTAGATTGAGTTGCAGTTGAGCAAGTGTACCAAGTTGGTACAATGTGATGTGAAAATTTGGTTTTGAAGTACAGAACAGGAAGACTCATTTCTACAAGTTGAAGTAAGCTCTAAGAGCTTGGTATGGCAGGATTGATAGTTTTATGATGATCTTGGGCTTTACCAAGAGTAAAGTTGATCCCAACCTTTACTTCAATATTGAGAATGATAGACCAGTTATATTGCTACTATATGTGGATGACGTATTCTTGACAAATGAAGAAAATCTCATCACATCTTGTAAGAAGAAGTTTGTCGTTGAATTTGAAATGAAGGACCCAGGCCCAATGCACTATTTCTTAGGTCTTGAAGTATGGAAGAGCCCAGAAGAGATTTTCCTTAATCAAGGAAAGAATGTTGTGGAAATTCTGAATAGATTCAACATGATGGACTGTAGATCCATGTCTGCTTCTCTAGAGATGAATCTAAATTTATTGGTTGATACTTTGTCAAAAATAGTTGATGTTACTCTATACAGAAAAATGATTGGTTTGTTGATGTATCTGAGGAATGCCAGGCCAGATATATGCTTTGTTGTGAACACTTTGAGTCAGTATCTGGTGGATCCCAGACGTGTTCACCTTGTAGCTGCAAAGAATGTGATGAGATACCTTAAGGGTACGTTGGATTATGGTCTATGTTATACTAGAGTTCATGACTTCAAATTGTATGGTTATATTGATTCAAATTGGGTTGGAAGTGCTTCAGATAGAAAGAGCACTTCAGGATGTTGTTTCAATTTGGGGTCAGCGATGACTTCATGGAAAAGAAGGAAGTAGTCCAGTATTTCTCTCAGCACGACAGAAACGGAGTACATTGTAGCATGTTCTGCCAATTGTAAAGCCATATGGCTTTGGAAGTTGTTGACAGGTTTGTTCAATCTGGAGATGGAAGCTACCATGACTCTATTTGATAACCAAAGTTTCATAAAGACGATAGAGAACCTAGTGTTCCATGATAAGACGAAGCACATGGAGATCCAGTATCACTACATTTGTGTCATGGTGTAGAAGGGAGTTGTACAGATCCAATATGTTGGCACAGATGAGAAGGTTGCAAATGTGTTGACTAAGCCTATGCTTCATGTGAAGTTAGAGTACTTTTGAGACAAGCTTGGTGTAGTCCGAAAGGACCTCCCTCGAAAGGGGGAGTGATGTTGATGATACTAAGGTATCTTGACCAACAACAAGTAGCTTAGTTAGGATTTTATATCCTAGGGGATTAATCATCCCTGGGAAGATTTTGAAGGTTCAGTAAGAATGGTTTGTTAGAGTACATGTGCATGTATATGCCTGCTGTGGTCAATAGTGGTAGTTCAATTAGGATTCTATATCCTAGGGAATCTTATGATTCTTGGGAAGATCTCAAAGGTCTGATAAGGACGGTCTATAAGAGTACCACAGATGTTGTTATTGATGCACCTCCCTCATTCTGTTGCCACATATTGATGTTGTTGTTCCAACTTCGTGTTGTTGATGTTGATGTTCCAGCTTCATGTTGTTGATGATGATGATGTTCAGTTTCTACTGATGTTGATGATGAGAAAAACTTATGATGACCTATATATATGACCAACAGTGTTCTCTATGTTGACGACGATGTCCCCTCCTCTTGATGATGTATTTGTTGAAATAATGTAACTGCAAAGGGTATTCTTATTATTATTAATATATTATTCATAGGATCAATCCCCATTGTGGATTGATCATGTCGATTATTGTAATAGGACCAAATCCCCTTTTGCAGATTGGTCAAAAGACAATTGTAATAGGAAAAATAAGAAGTCAGCCGCAACAAATATTAAAGAGACCCAGAAATATAATAAAGGTGGGTTTACCCACCTAGTTTGAGAAGTCGGCCCTGCTAGTGAAGAGACACTTCACACATGCCAGACTTGTATAAATAAAGGAGGCTAGCGCCTCACTTAGACACAACTCACTTGCTCATTTGAGAGACAAGTTAAGATATGCTACCGGAGAAGGAGAGAGAGAGAGTGGCGCATATCTGGGAGAGGACTTTCTTTATTAGTTTAAGAGATCTCTTGGCATTGTATTGGCTATCTATATTAAGGAAGTTTTGTTGGGTTTTCTTCTCCTAGAGGGTTTCCCAGGATAAATGTTGTGTCTCTTGTGATTGTGTATTTCTCAATGATCTTGGATTATGCTATTGTTATCTAATGAAATGCAAACATCTATAATAACGGCTTAAACATTAACATGGTATCAGAGCCAAGTTGAAGGAAGCATCTTTCACAAGTGAAAAAACGTCACTGTTATCGTACATGAAAATTAGGGCTTTTTGGTGGTGAAGCTTTTCAACCCCAAAACCATCTAGAAAAGTGTGCCCTCCCCTAAGGATCACTTTGGCACTCTCTGTGCACCTTTTCAGTGTCTGGATCTCCCGGAAAGTGAAACCCTAGTTTCACAAAGTACTAGAACTACCAGAAAACCAGTGTACCAGAAGTACCAGAAGTACCAAAGTACAAGAGGTACCAGAAGCACCAATCTAGAAATATACAGATCAAATTTGAAGGAGAAAAAGTTGGATTTTCTCAGATCCAAACACACCAGGCTACTCGCCTCAGCCAAGCGCACCTCCTGGTAAGTTCAGTTTTTTATTTTGAGCACTTTCATTTTTCGGTCATTTTCCTAGCTCCAAGTAAAGATGTCTACAAGCATTAAGCTTGTTGAAAAGTTAGAAGGAGTGGAAAACTTTTGTTCCTGGAAGTATAGGATTGGCCTCATTCTTGAAGAGAATGATCTAGCAAGATTCATCAAAGAAGAAGTACTGGAACCCGACGATGCTGCAGAAAAGGCAAAGCATCAAAAGGACACAATAAGGGACAAAATAATCATTGCAGATTCAATCAAAGACCACCTGATTCCTTATGTGTCATCTAAGAAGACCCCAAAAGAAATGTTTGATGCCTTGACTAGACTATATGAAGGAAAGAACATAAACCAGAAGATGAATCTTAGAACTCAACTAAAGAATACAAGGATGCAGAAAGGAGAAATGATTCAGGAATACTTCTCCAGAATCTCATAATTCAAAGAACAGCTAGAAGCTATTGGAGATACCATAGATGAAGAAAAACTCATAATGACGGCCCTAAATGGTCTCACAAGACCTTGGGATGCTTTCATCCAGACGATATGTGCCAGAAAGGAGAAACTGAAGTTTGACAGTCTATGGGAAGAATGCATCC
>JZKD02S0485129.1:0-17118 GCA_000966675.3 Picea glauca | reverse complement strand
TGTGTGTGTGTGTGTGTGTGTGTGTGTGATTTGGAAGGTGACATGGAAGCCACATAGGTAGACATCACAACCAAGGTTTCCATTTGGTGAGGGATAACTCAACCCTATGTCATGTGTGGGGATGAGTCAACCCTAAAACCTTGAGTTGACACCTTTAAACGATAGCCATTAGATCTATGGTTCAAGGAATCCAGGTCGTAGATATTCACATACACCCAAGGGGTGGTTAATCTCATAATTATATTAATTGATTTCCTCGTAAACACCGGGGTTAAGTTGATTAATCACCTCGTAATCCATGGATTGAGGTTGATTGAAGTAACACCACAAAGGAAATTCCCAGTATCCCGATATCCAAGGGAATGTGTCATTCAAATATTTTTCCATGTGTCAGGCCAGTATCGGCCACGTGCCATGGTGGCTTCCAGTACATATGTAGAGAATAACACTTTTCAACACCTGGTTGATTAGTAAGGAAAAGGGTGGACACCATTGACCTACAACCCTGAGATGAGTATGATAGATCTGATATGGCTGGATCTAAAGGCAGGTCGATCTCCAATGTGGATTTCATAATAAAATCCAAGAGTTATAGTCTTGGGATTAGCCTCATCAACTATCTCATAATCACCAAGGTTAGATTATTTAATCCTCTCGTAATCCTTATATAAGGACATTTCAAGGTTCATACTACGCTGGGTGCTCGATTTCCGAGACAACATGTCACTTAATGAAGATGCCACATGTCACTCAATGAAGATGCCACTTGTCACTCGATGAATATGCCATTTGTCACACTGATTTGGCACATTTGGACAAGGATCCGTAAGGAAAAATAATTCCATGTGTCACGAGGTGAAGTGGCCATGTGTCATGCCATGGTTAAGACATGTGGCTGTATAATATAAGGTCACATGTTTGTAGTACTAGTTAGACCTAGACTGGGTTTGGAGTGTGCATAGAGAAAGAGTTGGGTCATCAGGGGCCCGATATCTGGCACCAGGTGACTATGTGTCGTGATATCGGTGGATGAAAAATGTAGCATGTGATAGGACCATGTGTCCATGGTGCCAACTCACACCAGGTTTGGCATCAAAGGATAAGGTTATCACAGATCCTCTTACTGGGCTGGTGGTCCAACAACCCGACGTGATGTGGGAAGACGTCACCCAACCAATTCCCAATGGACAAGTGACACATCATGACAGGGCCACGTGCCTTGAGAGCCAACTCATCTCAGATTGGGTGATTTGTGTCGATGTGAAATGTGGACAAGGTATGAGATTTGACATCCTAGTGGACAGGTGTCAATACCTGGTGAGGGCGGGTCTCAGGTATTTAGGTAGCAGAGTGATGAGAGTGGGAAAGGTCGCGGTCCCAATGTTGCAAGGGTTTGAGGGGCCAGGTAGCAAGTGCCATATCAATATCCACATCATATGCTACATCCATGCTAGGGAGTGACATGTTATAACATATCAGTGCCATGTCATATGACACAGGTGACATTGAGCCATGTGGCAGTAAGAATTCCATTGGCTAATAAAGGCCCTAAATCTTTAAAAGGCCATAAATTTCTATCTAAAACTTGGGTTTGGACAAATTTATATTCATTAGAAATATATCGACGAGAAGAAGATGATGGTGTCATTTTTAAAGGGATTTGAGGAGGTTCAAGAAAATAAAAAATGAAATACCCCACCCCTTAAAAGGGTACTTAGGGGGTTGGGTGTGTTACAAAGTGGTATCATAGCATGGTTCAAAAACTAGGCCTATATGGGCCATAAATCACTCATAACTGATATAAGAAGGCCAAGATGAGCCTATTGAAAAATGTTTCTACCTTAAAAGATTGTTTAGTATCTGCATAATCTCTTTGAGAGGAGGGATTGCAGATTGAAAATTTTCTTTCAAGTTTCTTACAACAAAAGGGGAATATTGTTTCCTTGTTGGAATGATAACTAATCATATAGGAGTGGGAACATGATAATAATCATTAAAGGTAAGACCTGATTTTGAATGACTGAATTGGCAACATCCTATAAAGGGTTTCTTAAGTCAAAAGAAATGAGTGATCTAGTGATTGTAATGCTACCTCTAAGCATGGGAAATTTGGGCCTATGGTTTTGTGATGAATGTCTACATAAGAGATAATACCCTTATGGAAAATCCCTTGTGGTTAAGGGAACTTAGTATGGAATTGATAAAACCCTTGGCAATATTAATTACTACTTAGATAAAAGACTTAACCAGGTATGTGAGATTCCTCATAATCATAAGATTGATGAAAAAATTGTGAGGTTTGTAATGACTGAACCCTATAGTGGGGATGATCTATTTAAGAAAAGGAAAAAGAGTCCTTTGGATGGTTCATAACCCTTGATAAGGAGATAAATTAACATGCACATGTGATTAAGTTTGTAAGCTCATGGTTGTGCTAAGAAGATGTCTATGCTTATTAACCTGAAATTAATTTAGCTAGGATAAAATTTCCTTAACTATGCATGTAAATGCACAAGGTAGACAACTGGTATACATGTACATTGTAAGCATTAATATAATGTTTTGCATACAGATTATGCTATAATGCATGTGGAGTATGCTATAATGCACACAACAATGATTGAGTATATATATATAACATGCATATAGACCTACTGTAACTTGTGGTAGATTGTAAAGTATGGTATGTTGAATGGACATTTTAGCTGATGATGATCTGATATCAACATGAATTTGAACAAGATAAATAAAATGATGATGATGTTATTGCATATAATCTTATGAGAAAGAGGTAGATTAACCAATGAAAATATGATCCAAATACTAGTAAAAGTGCCTGGGAAGTTCTGAAAGACTAATGAGTCAGATTGACATCCAGAGGTGGATGGAAACCATACAGGTATGGCTAGGCATGCTCATGTAGTAGTAGAAAGGAATTTAATAAAGGATTTCCTTGATAAAAAGGCCTATTGACAAAGAATAATTGAAGAATGAAAGGAAGATGGATTTGGGTGTTTTAATGCCTTTGGTAATGCATAAATTACCTATATTTTGTAAATTGTGGATTTTTGTTATAACAGAGGGGATACAAATAGTTTCTTGTTGGTTTCTACCATGCAGGAAAGGAAGTAAAATTAATGAATATTCCTATGAGACTAGCCATAGGATTGGCTGTAAAACCTTTGAGAGAAATGGTATGGAAGTTTGAAATGTCAATTCATGTGAATAACATGGAAAAAGGTGCAAGAAGTGAAATTGCATGCTGAGTATCTATGTATGCATGTATATGCTTGAATGCATGGATTGAATGTGTTATAGGGTTTCCTAGTATGAAGACTAAATTATAATTTGTTTGTGGGATTAAGCACATGGATGAACATAAGTTCCCATCAGAAAAGGATGATGTAAAAACCTAAATAAATGAACATGATGATATAGAAAGGTGCAAGTGATGCACATATATGATATGTGAGAACATGTATTCTAAAGACATGGTATGACTGCCTGAACAAGTAGATTGTGGGGCAAGATGTATACTTTACAGATCTGATTAAGGCCATGGATGTATGGATGACCCCACTATTGGAGGGTCTCAGTATCCTGTTTAAATAATAGCTTGAGGAGGATGTGTTCCATCCCTCAATAAGAAATAGTATAAATTTATGAAGGAGAAGATGAGAAAGGAAGCTCTATGTCATGAACAAAAGGTCATGATTATTCCTTTGAGAATTGCATGAGAATGATTGTGAACAATCATGAGTAAATAATTTTAAGTAAATATGAATATGGAGATGCAAAGTGTGCCTGTGGTAGATGCACAATATGTTGATGCATGTAGTTAAGTACATAGTGCATGAAAGCATGATTTGAATACAAAGTGATAGAGTAATATGCATGTGTAAATGCACAATCAAAATGCATAATAGAGATGCATGTTGATAATTACTTAGGGAATATTCAGTAAGAATGTGAAATGACAAAGTTCAGGATGACTCAAGGTTGAAATCATATTAGATAGTGATGGGTATGTAATAATGAAGTTGCATGATGAGACAATTCCATGCAGAGGAACTGTGTGAGGACTCTATCAAGAGAACATAGTCATAATATTAATGAATGTTGAGAGTTAGGAAATGGGCTGCAAAGTCTAATTATATAAGAATCCTAGATTACATAAAAAAAACAAAAAACATAATGCATGCATGGGAGACATACCAATGAATAGTAACCAATCTGATTGGTAGTGTGCCGAATGCACTGGTTCATGATTAACTTATGAACCAAAACCTTGTTGTTGTATAATAATTAATTTACCCAGAAAAGTCAATATGAAATTGATTAATCCTCCTCAAGGAAGAGAGTAGGAATATCCCAAGAGGGATATATTGTTGAAGCAAGGGAAGAGAAAAGGTGGAATATTTTTCTCACTTTAAAACTCTGATGTATGAGGCACAATTGTATACCCTAAAAAGAATGACTATGAAAACAAGCACAACCAGTAAAAGAAAAATAAAATAATGAATATGTTTAGTTGATTGATTTTGGTTAAGCCATGAATGTGAAAAGGTAGAGAGGCCTTGGGAATAGTTCAATTAAACTGAAAATTCTAGATTATGTAGAAGGATTTGGACAAGGGAAGAATCCCTTGACTCATTTCTTGTTGTTATTAAGTTTCTCTGGTATGAGAAACTGAAATGTTGTTGTATGTGGATATTTTGGCATGATAATGTTGATAACTGTATGACTATAGAGACAAATGGAAAATTGGATTGTCTTTGCACTCATGAAAACAATGAGGGAAATGATATGAATGCATAAAGATATGATAAGGCATATCTGCAAATGTTTTGTTGAATTCAATACTATGGCACATGCATTTTGGACTTGACATAACAACTGGCATAATTTTGAATGTGATGATGCATGTTATGTGTAGGAAATGATTGGAGTTGTTGGGGAAAGGAAAAATGTCAATGGTGGATGTCCTCAAGCAGAGGGGGAATGTAAGAAGGCTGCCGATAAAGATAACTTTGAAAGGGACTTTATAAGTACCTAGGAAGCACCACTGATGAGGTAATATTAGAGAGGGTGCTCACAACCAATACAGGTATAAAAGTGTTCACGCCTAAGTATCACAAGGTATGAAGGGATTGGGTAAGAATCCCTTGTAAAATGTTTTATTGTATTGATGATATGCATGTGATTTTGAAAGGCCGTTGTATTCCATTGATACCCAAGTAGGGTATGATTCAGGAAGGAGAACCTGAATGATGGAGGTGTGAACCTCTGGTAGAAAAGGCTGATTGAAATCCTTGGAAGAATTCATGAATTGATATGTCATGAATACATTAACCAATCAAGGAATGATTGGGAACAAAAGTGCTGATAGACATCACATTAATTTAATGCATTGAAGAGATACATGTGGTAAGAGAATGGGAATATATAAGGCTACCCATTATGGAAGAAATATATTCCAGTACTCTGTATAGTTGTACGATGGTAAAGAGAGAAATTAGGTGACCCAAAATGTTGGTACACAGATTATTTGTAAAGAAATAAATGCTTAAAATAATTCATGTGAAACTTTGAGTTTCTTGAGTGATGATTTGAGGTTGTGGTCGATTCAGAGTAGAAAATATAGTTGTGCTATAATAATGATTGTGGACAACGAATCCACATGGTAAGAGTCTGGATAAATTACAACACACCATGGTGAGAGTGCCTAACATGAAAAGTAATAAACTAAAATCAATGCAAGGGTGCATTGTGTGTGAATGTGGCCATGGGCATTGGCACATTGATTAAATCCATATAATGATTGATTGAATTTTTAAAGGCTTGGTATGACGAAATGATGCATGTGTAAATAATGCCAATTTACTTTTATGTTATGTCACCAAATAAATAAAGGTGATGCAACTATTAGACTGCACATATTAAAAATTGTTTGTGATACCATTGCAAATTTGTAATGAGAATATACATGTGTGAGAAACTGATAGTCAGTTTCGCTGTGAAAATATTTAATTGCAGGAAAGAGGGTCCAGGAAATGGTAGTACTGTAAGCCCATGAAGAAGACCAATACCTGCTGGTTGTAAATAGCCAAACTGTTTTGAGAAGGAAATCTCATGTTTGTGGAATCTAGTTCCAATATGGGACGGATCTGAAAATGAAATGAAATTGTGAAATTTGAAGTCTGTGAATAATATATTTGAAAATAATTTTGATTGAAAATTAATGAAAATATCTCACAAATTTATGTATGCATGTAAATAGAGGTAAGATGAAAAAGACATGTCCAGGGAGGACAGATGGCTGCTGTCAAATAAGAAAGCATGGAAAAAGGCTACTGTGTGATAATTCATGATCGCTAAAGAGAATGTGGTGTTGTGGTAACATAGGCCGAAGGAATTCTTTCAGTAGAGCAAGAAAATGGGATTCCTCGACAGAGCAAGCTTGAGGGATGCTTGTTATAACCCTAAATTGCACTAGCCATGCTTACCTGTCATCAAGCCATCTCATTTTCCTTCTTTGCTAAGCCACTACTGAACAACTTCTTAAAAAACACTCTTTTTGAAGGCATACATGCCCTGCTCCACTAATGCACACGTGTGTATGCTGGCTGACCTACTACAACCCATGTATACCTAAAAAGAACGAAAAATGGAAAGTTGTAGACAAAACACGCAGTTTTGGGTAAGTTAACTAGATCGTTTGACTGCCCATATTCGGTCACTCGACCAAATACCTATCCCTTTCTAGACTATACAATAAGGGGTAGGGGTCCCATTTGGAAGGAGGAAAATCATAGCAAAGAAACTATACCTGATTTAGCATTCCCCTTGCCCCAACCTTTTGCAACTATTGTGTGAAGAGAAGCATATACAGAAGCAGTTAGAGCACAGTTGAAGAGGATCCCAGGACCAAATTCGAGGAGCAGTGACCGATCTCACCATTGTAAGGTTACTCTCATGAGATTAATAAAATAAGTACTTTTCCCGTCCCGCCATATGAGATTGTCAATATTTAAATTTGATTATATTTTGATAGAGTCTCTAACCCATTAGTTTATAGATCATATGCATGTGGAGTTCTTTGTTTGTATTTTATGAATGCAGGTCAACATTGGGAGGAGAGTTGCAATCAAGGAGCAACCAAGTGTTAAAGGGATCGACATCAAACATAGAAACTAAGGTACAATAATTGGATCTCTTTAACCTTGTATTTGCATATGAATAATGGGGTTTATGATTGGGATGTTGGTAGAAAGTAGGAGACTTTAGGTCATTTCTGCATGCATGATAAAACCCTTAATGCCAGTCCATAGGAGGGATTTCCCACCCAAAACAGAATTGGCGACCATACTGGGGATCTCTAGGGTTTTTGGGGGTGTTTGTTGGGTATTTTTAATTGGTTTTAATACCTTTTTCTGAGTTTCTGCAAAAGTATGAGCTAGTAGGGATTCTGGTCTTCCATACTAGTATTCCCTGCTTCCTTGGCTTGACTATTTTTTCTTTTTCTGGGAAGCCACAGAGGTATACGCATCCTGTAGAAGGTCTTCCTGCATGTACACCCACCCTGACTTCATACAACCCCCATACATATGTTGGCTGATGAGAGATCAGTCGCGTGTCTGAGTCCATAATTTTTTTTTTTTTAAGAGAGGAAGTCATCTGTTATAACCGTAAATTGCACCAGACATGTTTACCTGGCATCAAGCCATCTCATTTGTCTTCTTTGCCAAGACACTACTGAACAAATTCTTAAAAAAAACTCTTTTTGAAGGCATACGCACCCTGCTCCACTATTGCATATGTGTGTACATTGGCTGACCTACTACATGTTGGACAACTGAGAGAGGGGGGGGGGGTGAATCAGTTGTTACTGAGCTTAAAAAATTATTCTTATTTTAAACTCTTTGTAGAGCACTGAATGAAAATTATAATAATGCAGGGAAGTAAGCAATAGAACATTCAACATCATTCACACATATGAAATATACAGAGACAGATATTTCCTGAGGAAGCCCATAAAGGGTAAAAAACTCTTCTTCTTTATATGATAAGTAATATTTACATTCTGTACATTATCATACTTATGAGAACCAACTCATAATGAGGCTACAACCTCTGTTTTGCAAGCTACAACTTGCTGAGAGCACCAATTCTCTGTTTTCTCTAGCACCTACTAGAAGGAAGCAACAACTCCCTGGTTTCTCTAGCACCCACTAGAAGGAAGCACCAACTCCCTAAGTGTTCTAGCACCAACTGGATGGAAGCACCAACTTCCAGTCACACAGGCACCAACCTATATAATGGAGAACAACAGTTATCCCTTGAACCACCTTGGTTTCTCTGGCTGCAACAAGATGGAAGCTACAACTCCCTGTGTTCAAGCACCCACTTAAACCTCCGAGGACAACAATCCTACCTACCACCCTGAAATATAAAGTTTACTTTATATAAACTTATCATAGTGATACAATATTTATCATTGGCTTACCAAGATTATCACTGTTCTGCTATGCTGCTCTTCTCTCCTGTATCAATGTCTCTTTATCTGCATCTTCTTGCGATTGCTGATCTTCTGTTTTTCTCTACAAGAGCACCTCAACCTTACTTTAGTGTCTCACTGTCTTGCTACACACATGCCTTATGCTTTCTGTGCTTCTTCATTTTATGCTCTGTGCACCATGTCCATTCAATGCACCATTCCTCTTCACTGTATTTCAGCTGCTGCACACTCCTCCTTCTATGTAATGATCCCAAGCCAAATTCTTTCTTGGAATCACTAACTACTACTAATTTATTGAGTTATTAAGTGCATACAAGATTCATCAACACATGGAGATCACAATATATTCNTTGTATTCCATTGATACCCAAGTAGGGTATGATTCAGGAAGGAGAACCTGAATGATGGAGGTGTGAACCTCTGGTAGAAAAGGCTGATTGAAATCCTTGGAAGAATTCATGAATTGATATGTCATGAATACATTAACCAATCAAGGAATGATTGGGAACAAAAGTGCTGATAGACATCACATTAATTTAATGCATTGAAGAGATACATGTGGTAAGAGAATGGGAATATATAAGGCTACCCATTATGGAAGAAATATATTCCAGTACTCTGTATAGTTGTACGATGGTAAAGAGAGAAATTAGGTGACCCAAAATGTTGGTACACAGATTATTTGTAAAGAAATAAATGCTTAAAATAATTCATGTGAAACTTTGAGTTTCTTGAGTGATGATTTGAGGTTGTGGTCGATTCAGAGTAGAAAATATAGTTGTGCTATAATAATGATTGTGGACAACGAATCCACATGGTAAGAGTCTGGATAAATTACAACACACCATGGTGAGAGTGCCTAACATGAAAAGTAATAAACTAAAATCAATGCAAGGGTGCATTGTGTGTGAATGTGGCCATGGGCATTGGCACATTGATTAAATCCATATAATGATTGATTGAATTTTTAAAGGCTTGGTATGACGAAATGATGCATGTGTAAATAATGCCAATTTACTTTTATGTTATGTCACCAAATAAATAAAGGTGATGCAACTATTAGACTGCACATATTAAAAATTGTTTGTGATACCATTGCAAATTTGTAATGAGAATATACATGTGTGAGAAACTGATAGTCAGTTTCGCTGTGAAAATATTTAATTGCAGGAAAGAGGGTCCAGGAAATGGTAGTACTGTAAGCCCATGAAGAAGACCAATACCTGCTGGTTGTAAATAGCCAAACTGTTTTGAGAAGGAAATCTCATGTTTGTGGAATCTAGTTCCAATATGGGACGGATCTGAAAATGAAATGAAATTGTGAAATTTGAAGTCTGTGAATAATATATTTGAAAATAATTTTGATTGAAAATTAATGAAAATATCTCACAAATTTATGTATGCATGTAAATAGAGGTAAGATGAAAAAGACATGTCCAGGGAGGACAGATGGCTGCTGTCAAATAAGAAAGCATGGAAAAAGGCTACTGTGTGATAATTCATGATCGCTAAAGAGAATGTGGTGTTGTGGTAACATAGGCCGAAGGAATTCTTTCAGTAGAGCAAGAAAATGGGATTCCTCGACAGAGCAAGCTTGAGGGATGCTTGTTATAACCCTAAATTGCACTAGCCATGCTTACCTGTCATCAAGCCATCTCATTTTCCTTCTTTGCTAAGCCACTACTGAACAACTTCTTAAAAAACACTCTTTTTGAAGGCATACATGCCCTGCTCCACTAATGCACACGTGTGTATGCTGGCTGACCTACTACAACCCATGTATACCTAAAAAGAACGAAAAATGGAAAGTTGTAGACAAAACACGCAGTTTTGGGTAAGTTAACTAGATCGTTTGACTGCCCATATTCGGTCACTCGACCAAATACCTATCCCTTTCTAGACTATACAATAAGGGGTAGGGGTCCCATTTGGAAGGAGGAAAATCATAGCAAAGAAACTATACCTGATTTAGCATTCCCCTTGCCCCAACCTTTTGCAACTATTGTGTGAAGAGAAGCATATACAGAAGCAGTTAGAGCACAGTTGAAGAGGATCCCAGGACCAAATTCGAGGAGCAGTGACCGATCTCACCATTGTAAGGTTACTCTCATGAGATTAATAAAATAAGTACTTTTCCCGTCCCGCCATATGAGATTGTCAATATTTAAATTTGATTATATTTTGATAGAGTCTCTAACCCATTAGTTTATAGATCATATGCATGTGGAGTTCTTTGTTTGTATTTTATGAATGCAGGTCAACATTGGGAGGAGAGTTGCAATCAAGGAGCAACCAAGTGTTAAAGGGATCGACATCAAACATAGAAACTAAGGTACAATAATTGGATCTCTTTAACCTTGTATTTGCATATGAATAATGGGGTTTATGATTGGGATGTTGGTAGAAAGTAGGAGACTTTAGGTCATTTCTGCATGCATGATAAAACCCTTAATGCCAGTCCATAGGAGGGATTTCCCACCCAAAACAGAATTGGCGACCATACTGGGGATCTCTAGGGTTTTTGGGGGTGTTTGTTGGGTATTTTTAATTGGTTTTAATACCTTTTTCTGAGTTTCTGCAAAAGTATGAGCTAGTAGGGATTCTGGTCTTCCATACTAGTATTCCCTGCTTCCTTGGCTTGACTATTTTTTCTTTCTCTGGGAAGCCACAGAGGTATACGCATCCTGTAGAAGGTATTCCTGCATGTACACCCGCCCTGACTTCATACAACCCCCATACATATGCTGGCTGCTGAGAGATCAGTCGCGTGTCTGAGTCCATAACATTTTTTTTTTTAAGAGAGGAAGTCATCTGGTATAACCGTAAATTGCACCAGACATGTTTACCTGGCATCAAGCCATCTCATTTTTCTTCTTTTCCAAGACACTACTGAACAACTTCTTAAACAAAACTCTTTTTGAAGGCATACACACCCTGCTCCACTATTGCATATGTGTGTACACTGGCTGACCTACTACATGTTGGACAACTAAGAGGGGGGGGGGGGGGGAATCAGTTGTTACTGAGCTTAAAAAATTATTCTTATTTTAAACTCTTTGTAGAGCACTGAATGAAAATCATAATAATGTAGGGAAGTAAGAAATAGAACATTCAACATCATTCACACATATGAAATATACAGAGACAGATATTTCCTGAGGAAACCCATAAAGGGTAAAAAACTCTTCTTCTTTATATGATAAGTAATATTTACATTCTGTACATTATCATACTTATGAGAACCAACTCATAATGAGGCTACAACCTCTGTTTTGCAAGCTACAACTTGCTGAGAGCACCAATTCTCTGTTTTCTCTAGCACCTACTAGAAGGAAGCAACAACTCCCTGGTTTCTCTAGCACCCACTAGAAGGAAGCACCAACTCCCTAAGTGTTCTAGCACCAACTGGATGGAAGCACCAACTTCCAGTCACACAGGCACCAACCTGTATAATGGAGAACAACAGTTATCCCTTGAACCACCTTGGTTTCTCTGGCTGCAACGAGATGGAATCTACAACTCCCTGTGTTCAAGCACCCACTTAAACCTCTGAGGACAACAGTCCTACCTACCACCCTGAAATATAAAGTTTGCTTTATATAAACTTATCATAGTGATACAATATTTATCATTGGCTTACCAAGATTATCACTGTTCTGCTATGCTGCTCTGCTCTCCTGTATCAATGTATCTTTATCTGCATCTTCTTGCGATTGTTGATCTTCTGTTTTTCTCTACAAGAGCAACTCAACCTTACTTTAGTGTCTCACTGTCTTTCTACACACATGCCTTATGCTTTCCGTGCTTCTTCATTTTATGCTCTGTGCACCATGTCCATTCAATGCACCATTCCTCTTCACTGTATTTCAGCTGCTGCACACTCCTCCTTCTATGTAATGATCCCAAGACAAATTCTTTCTTGGAATCACTAACTACTACTAATTTATTGAGTTATTAAGTGCATACAAGATTCATCAACACATGGAGATCACAATAGATTCCATATGTAGAATCACAAGCAAAGATCTGACCTTTTTTATTATGAGCAATGTAAGATCAATACAATAGATGGCCGATCTAGCATAAACCTCAGATGGCCATACAAGCAATAGATATGAGCTGCTACAAAATGCTCCCGACAATACAAAATAAGCCTCCAAAGGCTGGATATAAAATGAATATTGAATCAAGCAGATCTTGCCGTACTAATGCTCAACCTCCAAGTTGGAAAGTGCCACGTCCTGCTAGAATGCTGAAGCCCTCAATAATTCTGCCCTGCTACCAAAAGTGTCCAATCATCCTAAGAAATATGCCAAATGATAGATCGAGCAACTGTAAGGACAACCCAGATGTTCGAATCTCCAAGATCCCTCTCAATCTCTGTAGATTTGAATTCTCCACTGAATGGTGCACCCCACTAGATGACTGAAACCCTAGATGGTTCAAACCTAATGAAGGAGCCCTCCAAATGCTATGAAACTCTCCAAGAATATAGATTGGGCTATGAGAATCCCTTGGGATAATTTTCAGACTCAAATCTCAAGCAGATCTCCCTAGATCTGAGTTTTACTAAATCACAGGACGTCCCCTATGGCTCCAAGATGTCCCAATCTACATACAAATGTAGAATGATGAAAACCCTCCAGAAAATCCCTCAAACTAATGGTCCTACCCCTGTAAACAAAACCCAACTGTCGGAATGGCCCCGGGCCCTCAGGATAAGCTGGATCAAACCTCCCTCTAGATGATGGTGCGCCCTTGTTGGAAACACAAGAACAATATGGCCTGCTACCTTCTGAAGAGATAGATGGAGATGGGATGAGACTAGAATGGTGTGGAGGAGTCTTTCATCCCTGAGACCAAGCCGCAGAACAAGGTGAGTGGATATTTCACCACTGAGTTTCTCACAAGGGTTTTTACAACANTGATCCCAAGCCAAATTCTTTCTTGGAATCACTAACTACTACTAATTTATTGAGTTATTAAGTGCATACAAGATTCATCAACACATGGAGATCACAATATATTCCAGATGTAGAATCACAAGCAAAGATCTGACCTTTTTTATTATGAGCAATGTAAGATCAATACAATAGATGGCCGATCTAGCATAAACCTCAGATGGCCATACAAGCAATATATATGAGCTGCTACAAAATGCTCCCAACAATACAAAATAAGCCTCCAAAGGCTGGATATACAATGAATATTGAATCAAGCAGATCTTGCCGTACTAATGCTCAACCTCCAAGTTGGAAAGTGCCACGTCCTGCTAGAATGCTGAAGCCCTCAATAATTCTGCCCTGCTACCAAAAGTGTCCAATCATCCTAAGAAATATGCCAAATGATAGATCGAGCAACTGTAAGGAAAACCCAGATGTCCGAATCTCCAAGATCCATCTCAATATCTGTAGATTTGAATTCTCCACTGAATGGTGCACCCCACTGGATGACTAAAACCCTAGATGGTTCGAACCTAATGAAGGAGGCCTCCAAATGCTATGAAACTCTCCAAGAATATAGATTGGGCTATGAGAATCCCTTGGGAGAATTTTCAGACTCAAATCTCAAGCAGATCTCCCTAGATCTGAGTTTTACTGAATCACAGGACGTCCCCTATGGCTCCAAGATGTCCCAATATACAGACAAATGTAGAATGATGACAACCCTCCAGAAAAGCCCTCAAACTAATGGTCCTACCCCTGTAAACAAAACCCAACTGTCGGAATGGCCTCGGGCCCTCAGGATAAGCTGGATCAAACCTCCCTCTAGATGATGGTGCACCCTTGTTGGAAACACAAGAACAATATGGCCTGCTACCTTCTGAAGAGATAGATGGAGATGGGCTGAGACTAGAATGGTGTGGAGGAGTCTTTCATCCCCAAGACCAAGCCATAGAACAAGGTGAGTGGATATTTCACCACTGAGTTTCTCACAAGGGTTTGTACAACAAAACCCCCAAACTGAATGCTCAAGAGCAATAGCAAATGCTAATCCAAAACCATAATGAGTNTTCCCATACGTATCAGGATCTTTTCCTCGATGGGTTACTTGCATCAGAAGGTCAGTTATCCTAGTTTGGTTCTCGTTCATTTTTTGTAGATTCTCATCAAATTTCTTCAAGGTTTTAGAGATTTTGTCCTGTCCCCTTCTATTGGTTTCCTGATACTCATCCAACTACTGGACCAATGTGCTTTCTGTGCGGTTCATGTTTTGCTGGAACTTACCAAATTTGACTACTAAGAGAGCTAAGCCCTGAGGCTCATGGTCATCTCCTGACCCTTCCATTTCTGCCTCTGTTTCATTGTTGTTTTTCTTCCTCCGACCCATAACAATTCCCCTATACTTCTGCATGCATTGATCTCTCCACAGGTTTGGAGGATCGAGGCTCTGATACCAAGCCAAATTATTTCTTGGAATCACTAACTACTACTAATTTATTGAGTTATTAAGTGCATACAAGATTCATCAACACATGGAGATCACAATATATTCAAGATGTAGAAGCACAAGCAAAGATCTGACCTTTTTTATTATGAGCAATGTAAGATCGATACAATAGATGGACGATCTGGCATAAACCTTAGATGGCCATACAAGCAATAGATATGAGCTGCTACAAAATGCTCCTGACAATATAAAATAAGCCTCCAAAAGCTGGATATACAATGAAGACTGAATCAAGTAGATCTGAGCCGTACTAATGCTCAACCTCCAAGCTGGAAAGTGCCACGTCCTGCTAGAATGATGAAGCCCTCAATAATTATGCCCTGCTACCAAAAGTGTCCAATCATCCTGAGAAATATGCCAAATGATAGATCGGGCAACTGTAAGGACAACCCAGATGTTCGAATCTCCAAGATCCCTCTCAATCTTTGTAGATTTGAATTCTACACTGAATGGTGCACCCCACTAGATGACTGAAACCCTATCCAGTTTGAACATGATGAAGGAGGCCTCCAAATGCTCTGAAAATATCCAAGAATATAGACTGGGCTATGAGAATCCNCCCATACGTATCAGGATCTTTTCCTCGATGGGTTACTTGCATCAGAAGGTCAGTTATCCTAGTTTGGTTCTCGTTCATTTTTTGTAGATTCTCATCAACTTTCTTCAAGGTTTCAAAGATTTTGTCCTGTCCCCTTCTGTTGGTTTCCTGATACTCATCCAACTACTGGACCAATCTGCTTTCTGTGCAGTTCATGTTTTGCTAGAACTTACCAAATTTGACTACTAAGAGAGCTAATCCCTGAGGCTCATGGTCATCTCCCGACCCTTCCATTTCTGCCTCTGTTTCATTGTTGTTTTTCTTCCTCCGACCCATAACAATTCCCCTGTACTTCTGCATGCATTGATCTCTCCACAGGTTTGGAGGATCGAGGCTCTGATACCATTGTAATGATCCCAAGCCAAATTATTTCTTGGAATCACTAACTAATACTAATTTATTGAGTTATTAAGTGCATACAAGATTCATCAACACATGGAGATCACAATATATTCAAGATGTAGAAGCACAAGCAAAGATCTAACCTTTTTTATTATGAGCAATGTAAGATCAATACAATAGATGGACGATCTGGCATAAAACTTAGATGGCCATACAAGCAATAGATATGAGCTGCTACAAAATGCTCCCGACAATATAAAATAAGCCTCCAAAAGATGGATATACAATGAAGACTGAATCGAGTAGATCTGAGCCGTACTAATGCTCAACCTCCAAGATGGAAAGTGCCAGGTCCTGCTAGAATGATGAAGCCCTCAATAATTATGCCCTGCTACCAAAAGTGTCCAATCATCATGAGAAATATTCCAAATGATAAATCGGGCAACTGTAAGGGCAACCCAGATGTTCGAATCTCCAAGATCCCTCTCAATCTTTGTAGATCTGAATTCTACACTGAATGGTGCACCCCACTAGATGACTGAAACCCTATCCGGTTCGAACCTGATGAAGGAGGCCTCCAAATTCTCTGAAAATATCCAAGAATATAGACCGGGCTATGAGAATCCCATGGGAGAAGTTTCGGACTCAGATCTCAAGCAGATCTCCCTAGATCTGAGTTTTACTGAATCACAGGACGTCCCCTATGGCTCCAAGACGTCCCAATTTGTAGACAAATGTAGAATGATGATAACCCTCCAGAAAAACCCTCAAACTGATGGTCCTGCACCTACAAACAAAACCCAACTGTCGGAATGGCCCCAGGCCCTCAGGATAAGCTGGATTGAGCCTCCCTCTAGATGATGGTGCGCCCTTGTTGGAAACACAAGAACAGTATGACCTGCTACCTTTTGAAGTGCTAGATGGAGATGGGCTGAGACTAGAATGGTGTGGAGGAGTCTTTCATCCCCGAGACCAAGCCGCGAAACAAGGTGAGTGGATATTTCACCACTGAGTTTCTCACAAGGGTTTGTACAAAAAAACCCCCAAACTGAATGCTCAAGAGCAATAAAAAATGCTAATCCAAAACCAGAATGAGTAATAGGTGCACCCCAACCTTTTACTTATACTTTTCCTTCTAATTCTCTGTTGAGTTAGGTTAACTCCCAGGGTTAATCTTCTATTCTTCTGTTGAGTTATCTTTTACTCCTTT
>JZKD02S0485107.1:0-17118 GCA_000966675.3 Picea glauca | reverse complement strand
CTTGTGTTTTACTCATGCATTATAGTACTTATTTATGGTTTATAAGTTCCTCATGATGGTTCTGTGTTTAAATGATTTTTTGTAACATAAGTAGGTTTGATTCTGGCACTCATAAGATTCAAATCTGTTCGATAGCTAGATGTCGTGCGCAAGGTTAGGATGAGTCATGAAGATTCTGTGAATTCTCCTAAGTCTTTTCCTTACCCTTCCCTATCTATTTGTCTCGGCATCTCTTCAGGTGATACTTCTTCTCTTCGAAGGAGATGAAAATGTCAGCGCTCTAGACTACTCGATACCTTTTGTTGGTTACCTAAGAAGGACCCTGGTCTGATCAAACTTGCACTAAAAAAATGGTTTCATTGTCGGGACCTGCGTTAAAAGGGAACCTGTAGGGAGGATGCTTCCGTGGATTCACATATGGAAAGAATCGGAACTGAGGGGAAAATCAATGGAAGATACTCGTGATGTCGTCTTTTACTCAGAAAGATTGAGCTACCAGTATGAGATATTTTGGGTTAAGTTCCTGGAAGAACTTTTCCACTGGATACAGAGACTTCAAGAAGCTCTATATTTTCAAGAATGAGTCAAGAGGATATCTACTTGGGACACCAAAAAACTAGCAACACTTCGTTGGCTGGATTGTCCAGTCACGAGAGCGGTTGATTTCTAGGTCAATACCACATTAGAGGGATATATTATTGAGTTTGCAGTTGAGAACCACCAATCTTTTTTGCACGTAGAGGCGGTTTTCAAGAAAGACGCAAGGGGAATACTGTTGAGAGAAATCCCCCTATGGATTAAAGTTTTCTTGATGGAAGAGGGGATGTTGACTATGTCCCTGACTGAGATGGCAGTGTAAACACCCTAATTTAGGGTAGGGTGAGGTTGGGGTAGATTCATGGCCTGAGAGAGGGGAAGGGTTATTTGACAAATGGGGGGAGGGACAATAAGAAATGGACTCAAGAGATGAGCGAGCCTTGAATAGAGACGCCATAGTTGAGAAGTGGTGGCGTGGAAAGATCAAGAAATACGCAAGAAAGTCTGAGAAGTTGTGGAAGGAAGTTGGACCAGGAGAATTAGAGGAAAGACAGATGGAATAGTTGTTGAACATGAGAAGACAGGAAAGACTAGCTGGTCAAATATTAAGTGAGAGAGAAGCATAGAGAGAAAGAAGCCCCCAGGAGGTTGGACAAGAAGGAGAAGGTGTAAACATAAGGGAAGAGGAAGTCGGAATGAATATTGAAGAAGAAAGAGAAGATTCAACCCTGATGACAGGAGAGATCGGGAATCTGGCTGAAGAGACCATTCGAGTGGAAGAAAATAAGACCCCCCAGATCAAAGAAAACTTCCCTGAAGCCAATGGCACCAGCCCCAAATTGCCCATACCCTAAGTGTCTTCTATACAAGTGGTAAGTTCAATACTACCTTCTCATGCTAGTTCTATTCCAGTACAATTAGTTAGTCAATCACAGCCAAGAAGTGCGAGTACATGGAGGATATTAGGATCCCCTGGTAGATCGCAAGAAGTACTGTTAGGTTTTATTTTGATAAGAGAAATAATATTAGCAATGGTTGGCCATGCAAGAGGTTCGATTGCCCAATACCCAGAATTTTTGGGTAAGGGAGATGAAGATGTTGAGAAACACTGGTTCTTTTGTGAAGCAATCTGGAAATCCAGAAGGACTCCAGATGTGAATAAGTTGGTCAAGTTCTAGACTACCTTGAGAGGTCGTGCTCTCAAGTGGTACATGAAGATCATTGAGCCAGAAGTGACAGGAATGCAAGGTCAAGCGTTCACACTTAGCCAGGTACGGACAAGGTTCTTAGCAGAGTTCAAACTACCTCAATCAAAACAACAAGCTTTGTCTGATTTGCGCGAGATACAACAACGAGAATGTGAATCGGCCTGGGAATACAGCCAAAAATTGAAAGATGCCATAGGAAGGTTAGCGCATCCAATCCATGAGGAACATCAAAGGGAAAGGTATATTAAAGGATTGCTACCTTTGACCTGAATTTCTTTAACGCAACAACAGATAGCCACCTTAACCGATGCCTTGGAACAATCAATGAAGATTGAAGCCATGGCGGGATACCCTGGGAGCTTGAGAGTGACCAGACCCCTAGCAGATGTGAACTTGGTGCAACTAAAAGGGAAAATATCAGCACTGATAGAAATGATTCAAGAGATAACAATACCTATAGTAGGACAACCATTGGTCTGGTGCACTGATGTTATACAAAAGGACATCTAGTGAATGAATGTCCATGAATGAGGGGAATGGGACCTCCTCAAAATATGATGGCACGCCCACTAGGAACCACGGGAGGAGATACACAAGTGTCTACAAATTTACCATTCCATAACCCCACCCCTTATCATGATTTTCCAGGGAGCCAAGCAACACCAACAATTGAATACTGTGAAATCTATCGAATCCATGGGCATGGGCCAAGGTAGTGCCCCATTATGCAGAAATATTCGATAGTACCAAATACAGTACACTGTGAGTTCTATGCATCTAGAACGCACACTACCAATCAATGTAGATCATTGGATCCACTTGCATAAAGGTTGGACCAATCAACATTCAGGGTGAATGAAAACCCTCAGGGACCAGGAAGAGGTCAAGGAGGTGGAGCCTGAGGAGATTTCAGAGGAGGAAGAACTGGGGGAAGAGGACCAAGAAAATGTCATAACTATGATGAGAAAGGTCACATGGCTAGACATTGTCCTCATCCAAGGTAGCCATGGTGCTCTCACTGCAAAACCAATGGGCACGCAACTGAAGACTGCCTAGAATTAATTGGAAAATGGGAAGACAGGGTACGACAACAAGGAACTAACCTTATCAGTCCAGAAATCAAGAGAGTTATTAAGGGACAATTTCCCAAACTAAACATTGTTACTCAGGGAGGAGCGAAGACATGAGTTGATGTTGATACTCTACCTCAGATCCAGAAAGCAGCACCTAAAGAAGATAGGTATGACCCTCTAAAACAAAATTTGTTCTTTAAAGATGCCATAGAAGTAGTTCAAAATATTCCTAGCCCTGAGATGGGAGAGAAAATCCCTCGGCCTATTGGCTATCCTAAGAGTGTGCAAATCCCTAATTAACCCCCTGCACCCAAAAACCCTGTAGTCATACCAAGACAACCTGAGAAACCTCAAAATGTAGTTGACCTTTGGTTTCAATTATTTTCCGACATCCTCGGGAATGATCGATTAACAGAGAAGTTGTGCAATGTGCTATACCTAGTTTTAAGGAACAAAGAACCCATAGAAGCAGGAATAAGGGCTAATCTTTCTGAGAAAAGTACTCAAAGAGTGCAGAGAAGAAAAGTATGAACGAGAAAATAATTCAGACTAGTAGCCCAATTAGATGAATTTGATATTAAGGATGTCATGTTGGATCTGGGATCCAATGTGAACATTATGCCTCAGAAGACCTGGGAAACCTTAGGAAAACCTAGGCTGACATATTCCCCAATTTAGCTAAGAATGGAAAACCAATATTGTATTTTCCCCATAGATAGATTGAAGAATGTGGAAATAGATGTTTTGGGAGTAAAGACAATGGCTAACTTTGAAGTGATTGAGATCATGGGGGATAAGGACCCTTACCCTGCACTAGTTGGCATTGATTAGGCCTATGACACCTATGCAATAATCGACCATGACCTTTGAGGCTGATGGAATCAAGGTAGTTCAACCCTTGGACCCATATATACGACCTAGATATACAAAGCCAATAGACAATAATGTGGAAAGATAAGACTTGGATCAATTGTACACTGTAATAGCAGGAACAAGAGACGATTATATGAATCCTATTGTTGATGGATCAGTAAGTTGGAGAAGCATACAGTTAGTAGACGAATATTCATAATTGTCTTTTGACAGTTGGCAACAAGGTTCGTATGAAAGATTCTCAAGAAGATGCGCAACTGTCAGAGAAACCAGATGGGTTGGGACCGAAGTTAGAGAACATCCAGTATATGATGGTACCTCAGGACTCAATGGTTTTCTGCTCAACATGGAAGAAAAGGTAGTAGAGGATCAAAGAATCTCAGTACTAGATGTATCTATCTAGGACACCCTTGCAAGATGGTGGGCCACTCATAAAGCCTTACTCAAATATTGGGAGGATGTGAAGCAAGATAGCAAGTATAGGTTTTAGAAAAAGGAGCGGCTAGAAGCAGAGATGCAGACAAATTTCCAATTTGTGCAACTGTTCAGCGGAGAATATGATCCTAAAGTGCATATCGAATAGTCTATGACACAATGGAAAGCTTCGGAAATACCTTATCGATTCTGGGTTTAGTTATTTTCCCACTGTCTAGGTCCAATCTCGAAATCTTGGTTCATACACGAGGAAACCAGAAGACATACCAGCGACTGGAAGATGTTGGCAACTCACTTCTGCAAGGACTTCTCGTTTACAAGTAAGTACCCTGAACTGGAAGTAGTCCTGGAAAAGATTAAAGAATTTATTTTTACAGGTAATGGTAATCAAAAATCAAACTTAGTGGTATGTGCCAAGCATAACCGAGAACTTCAGACTAACCTTCACATACCCTCAACCAAGAAGCCCATAGAATGATATAATATTAGAAAGGATTCATAAATCCCAAATGACTTAGAGGAATTGAGAAACCTACCCATCAAAGAAACAGAAGGGAACAGAGAGATCCAAAACACCATACCCAGTCAGACTGATAGTTCCTGCAATCACCCATTAAAATTGCGTAAAGTCAATATAGGGACCACAGAGAAACATAAGATAGCTATGGTGGGAGACAACTGGGATGAACAAACCAGTCAAGGAATACAGAGTTTGTTGTGGGAATATGAGGATTTGTTCCCAAAAACATTTTCAAATTTGAAGGGAATCAAAGGAGTTATGGGAGAAATGAAAATCGAATTGAAAACAAGATCCAAGCCTATGAGACATAGACCATATTGTCTTAACCCTAGAGTAAAAGAGAATTTTAAGAAGGAGATAGATAAGATGTTGGAATCAGGACTCATTTTTGTAGTGGAAGAAGCAGAATGGGTCAACCCAATAGTTATTCAAAGAAGGAAAGGAACAGAGGATATTAGGGTCTGTGTAGACTATAGAAGCCTTAACTCTGCCTATGTGCATGACCCTTTCCCAACACCTTTTACTGATGAGGTGCTAGATAAGTTTGAGGGGAAGGAAGCATACTCATTCATAGATGGATTTGCAAGGTACCACCAAGTCAAGATCGTTGAAGAAGACAAAAAGAAGACCACATTCATAACAGAATGGGGATCTTTCGCATACAATGTGATGCCATTTGGCTTGAAGAATGCTCTTGCAGTTTTTTCCAAGATTTTAATAGCAACTTTTAGAGACTTCATTCACAAGTTTATAGAAGTCTAGATGGATTATTGGACGATATATATTTTTATCAATCAACATGTATCATTTCTACGACTAATGTTTGACAGATGCAGAGAACTGCAGATCTCATTGAATATCAGAAAGTGTATCTTATGTGTACCACATGGGAATTTGTTGGGCCACATAGTCTGTCGAGAAGAAGTATTGGTAGACCTAGTCAAGGTTGCAGTTGTTTTGAATATGCCACCACCTATAAGTGATAAGCAGTTGCACTCCATGCTGGGACACATAGGGTATTATCGCAGGTTCATCAGAATATATGTCAACATTACTACACCTCTAGAAAACCTACTGAAAAAGGTTGATACATTCCAATGGACTCCAGAATGTGATAAAGCATTTGAGACACTCAAGGAAAATCTCAGCACAACACTGATTCTGATATTCCCAAAATGGGAAAATGAATTTCACATCCATGTAGATGCTTCAGCAATTGCCTTAGGAGGTATCTTAGCGCAACCTGGAGATGGAGCCATGCATCATCCTATCTATTTTGTGAGTCGGAAGTTTTTGCAAGCAGAACGCAACTACACAATGAAAAAAAGGGAGGGTTTAGCCATGATTTATGCTTTGCATAAATTTAGACATAATTTTTTAGGTTCTCATTTTAAGTTCTTTACTGATCATTCTGCATTGAAATATCTAGTTAACAAACCTGTGTTGGAAGGGAGAATTTGTAGATGGTTGTTGTTATTTCAGTAATTTTCCTTTGAAGTTATTGTTAAACCAGGAATATGCAACATAGGACCTGATCACCTGTCCATATTAGAGCCAGGGGGAAGTGGTGGAGCAGTCGATGATCAACTCCCAGATGCAGACTTGTTCTGGGTTGAGGCCATACCAGAGTACCTAGAGGACATAAAAGTCTTCTTAAGTACAGGGGCCTACCTAAAAACATATTTCGCAACCCAGAAACACCACATGGTTGTTAGAGCAGCGGATTACCAGTGGATCGCAAGAAAATTATATAAACTAGGACTAGATAGTATCCTCAAAAGATGTGTATTGGATCATGAAAGACAGGGTATGTTCTGGGAATGCCACAACAGAGTTGTGGGAGGTCATGTAGGAGGAAAGGCCACTGCACAAAAATTTCTACAAGATGGAATTTGGTGGGGAACGCTCTTCAAGGATGAAAAGGTACATGCTAGATCATGTGATGTTTGTCAAAGAGTAGGTAAGCCATCATGATGAGATGAATTACCACTTCAACCAATTCGAGCCCTACATGCATTTGAGAAATGGGAAGTTGACTTCATTGGACCAATCAACACCATAGCTAAGCATTCAAAGGCTAGGTACATCATCACCGCAACTGACTACCTTATGCATTGGGCTGAAGCAGTAGTTGTTCAGGATTGTTCGACCGATACTGCTTCCAGGTTCATTTTTGAGAATATTATCACTCGGTTTGGATGTCCTAGGATCCTAACCAGTGATCAGGGAGCACATTTCATTAGTATCACTATAGAAAATCTTACAATAGAGTTCATGATCCAACATCACAAAAGCAGCCCCTACCACCCATAGCCCAATGGAACAGTAGAAACATTCAACAAGATCCTAGAGAGAGGGTTGACAAAAGTCTATTGCAGAAATCAGAAAGACTGGGATGACATAGTTCTAGAAGTACTGTGGGATTACATGAGAACCACAAAGAAACTCCACAGGTACTCACCGTTCCAGCTAATTTATGGGAAAAAGGTAGTGGTTCCTACAGAATTCATCACTCCAAGTTTGTACGCTTCACAGATCACACATATGTCGGAGGCGGAAAAAGTTTCACAGAGACTTATGGAGCTAAACGAAAGCAAAGAGACCAGGTTCTTAGCAGACTTCCATCAATCAGTTGAGAAAGAAAGGAAAAAATATTGGCATGACAGGCGCATTAAAACCAAGTTATTTACCTAGGGAGACAAGGTTCTACTCTATGATAGTCGGTACTAGAAGCATCCTGGAAAGTTGCAGATGCATTGGTTGGGACCATTTATAATTGTGGAGATCGGACCCATGGGAGTAGTCATACTCATGCAATTGGACGGTATCCTATGGATGGGATGGGTGAATGGCGCTCTCCTGAAACCCTATATGCATCAAAACTGAGAAAAAAGGATTGTTGCTCTAGTCCGAAGGAGCATGTATAATAGTTAGATTTGAGTTTTCTGAAATTTTTGTAAATTCAGTCAATAAATTCAATGTGCACAGTGTTGCGCCATGACACCTAGTTCATTTTTTTTTAAGCATTGTTTGACACAGAACTAATGACTCAACAACACGGGATCAGAAGCGTAAAAGAAACCATTAATGAAAGTCATTAATATGACGGGGACCCCTTTTGTGGTCGGAGGGAGAACGAATTCGAATACGATTTGATTCCATGTGACCACATGAACCCAGTCTAGTCACAACCTTTATTTCCATTACGGTACCCCGTCTAAACTCAGTAAGCCATAAATCTGTGATATGTGAAGAGCCATCGGTATTCACGTTGGGATTTCCACCCATCAAACAGAAAGGTATGAAACTTTCCACCTCCCTATCCAACTCACCCAAGTAAATGCAAGGATCGTCTGATAGAATTTAACCCGTTCAATTGTCCCGTCAAACAACTCAGATCCATTTGTGTTTATACGGTCATGATGAACAATAGTTATTGCTAAACTTTCCTGCTAATCCAAGTATAAGGCTTTGAGAACTCGCTGGAGAACAAATCATTTTCAAAGAACGTACAATTTCCAAATTCTGTAGAGCGGGCCAGCCTGTGCAATTTTGAAACCCGTAGTCATGACCCTATTCCTTATCTTCCCATAGAATTTGTGATAACTCAGAATCCACAATGTCGAGAGCCACATGAAGTTGAAGCACCATGTCTAAAGATGTGGTACCAGACGAGCCCTGCGGCCCCTGAGTCGAGGTCATGGGCGATCTCAAGGGGAAGGTAGTGCAGGTCAAGCTCCTCAATCTTGACTTAACAGATCTAGTTTTTTTCCCCCAGATGAACATAGATGTATTCTGGAAGATGGCTCTAGATGAGCTAGGAAGCATGAAATTCGTGCCAAAAACAGAATTTATCAACTTATTCAACTCGACCATCATGAACCTCAGAGATCTACCAGTATTTGGTACCACTGGAGAGGTTGCACGGTGCACCAAATTCCTTATCAGTAGGGTACATGACCGAAGTCTCTGGTTGGATCGACGGTATCCAATCCATGATGAAGACATCCATCAACTTAATGGAATGTCCTTCGAAGGAGAAGATGTGTCAAAAGGGTCTTGGTAAGCATGGAAAAAAGAAAGAAGAGGCCATCCTCTACGAGAGGTTCAACACAAAGAGGGGGGCACCCACAGTAGTAATCGACCCCATACTACCAGAGACAGTTAGGTCTGGTTGTTACATCATAGCAAACAAGTTTATGAGATCATATTACAAGGGAGAATGCATGCTAGATGCATTATCAGTAGTAAACTTTTTGTGCCAACAACGTTGTGTTCAATTGGTGTAGTTACCTGCTAGAGGAACTACTAGTGGCATGCGAGGAAGCACAAGAGAAGGGAGAAACCTTCATCTACGAATATATGTTGATGGAATTCACAATGTTCAAGTGGAAACCACCTATGGGAAGGGTGCCAATGCTACTAGACATGNAGGTTGGACAAGAAGGAGAAGGTGTAAACATAAGGGAAGAGGAAGTCAGAATGAATATTGAAGAAGAAAGAGAAGATTCAACCCTGATGACAGGAGAGATCGGGAATCTGGCTGAAGAGACCGTTCGAGTGGAAGAAAATAAGACCCCCCAGATCAAAGAAAACTTCCCTGAAGCCAATGGCACCAGCCCCAAATTTCCCATACCCTAAGTGTCTTCTATACAAGTGGTAAGTTCAATACTACCTTCTCATGCTAGTTCTATTCTAGTACAATTAGTTAGTCAATCACAGCCAAGAAGTGCGAGTACATGGAGGATATTAGGATCCCCTGGTAGATCGCAAGAAGTACTGTTAGGTTTTATTTTGATAAGAGAAATAAGATTAGCAATGGTTGGCCATGCAAGAGGTTCGATTGCCCAATACCCAGAATTTTTGGGTAAGGGAGATGAAGATGTTGAGCAACACTGGTTCTTTTGTGAAGCAATCTGGAAATCCAGAAGGACTCCAGATGTGAATAAGTTGGTCAATTTCTAGACTACCTTGAGAGGTCGTGCTCTCAAGTGGTACATGAAGATCATTGAGCCAGAAGTGACAGGAATGCAAGGTCAAGCGTTCACACTTAGCCAGGTACGGACAAGGTTCTTAGCAGAGTTCAAACTACCTCAATCAAAACAACAAGCTTTGTCTGATTTGCGCGAGATACAACAACGAGAATGTGAATCGGCCTGGGAATACAGCCAAAAATTGAAAGATGCCATAGGAAGGTTAGCGCATCCAATCCATGAGGAACATCAAAGGGAAAGGTATATTAAAGGATTGCTACCTTTGACCTGAATTTCTTTAACGCAACAACAGATAGCCACCTTAACCGATGCCTTGGAACAATCAATGAAGATTGAAGCCATGGCGGGATACCCTGGGAGCTTGAGAGTGACCAGACCCCTAGCAGATGTGAACTTGGTGCAACTAAAAGGGAAAATATCAGCACTGATAGAAATGATTCAAGAGATAACAATACCTATAGTAGGACAACCATTGGTCTGGTGCACTGATGTTATACAAAAGGACATCTAGTGAATGAATGTCCATGAATGAGGGGAATGGGACCTCCTCAAAATATGATGGCACGCCCACTAGGAACCACGGGAGGAGATACACAAGTGTCTACAAATTTACCATTCCATAACCCCACCCCTTATCATGATTTTCCAGGGAGCCAAGCAACACCAACAATTGAATACTGTGAAATCTATCGAATCCATGGGCATGGGCCAAGGTAGTGCCCCATTATGCAGAAATATTCGATAGTACCAAATACAGTACACTGTGAGTTCTATGCATCTAGAACGCACACTACCAATCAATGTAGATCATTGGATCCACTTGCATAAAGGTTGGACCAATCAACATTCAGGGTGAATGAAAACCCTCAGGGACCAGGAAGAGGTCAAGGAGGTGGAGCCTGAGGAGATTTCAGAGGAGGAAGAACTGGGGGAAGAGGACCAAGAAAATGTCATAACTATGATGAGAAAGGTCACATGGCTAGACATTGTCCTCATCCAAGGTAGCCATGGTGCTCTCACTGCAAAACCAATGGGCACGCAACTGAAGACTGCCTAGAATTAATTGGAAAATGGGAAGACAGGGTACGACAACAAGGAACTAACCTTATCAGTCCAGAAATCAAGAGAGTTATTAAGGGACAATTTCCCAAACTAAACATTGTTACTCAGGGAGGAGCGAAGACATGAGTTGATGTTGATACTCTACCTCAGATCCAGAAAGCAGCACCTAAAGAAGATAGGTATGACCCTCTAAAACAAAATTTGTTCTTTAAAGATGCCATAGAAGTAGTTCAAAATATTCCTAGCCCTGAGATGGGAGAGAAAATCCCTCGGCCTATTGGCTATCCTAAGAGTGTGCAAATCCCTAATTAACCCCCTGCACCCAAAAACCCTGTAGTCATACCAAGACAACCTGAGAAACCTCAAAATGTAGTTGACCTTTGGTTTCAATTATTTTCCGACATCCTCGGGAATGATCGATTAACAGAGAAGTTGTGCAATGTGCTATACCTAGTTTTAAGGAACAAAGAACCCATAGAAGCAGGAATAAGGGCTAATCTTTCTGAGAAAAGTACTCAAAGAGTGCAGAGAAGAAAAGTATGAACGAGAAAATAATTCAGACTAGTAGCCCAATTAGATGAATTTGATATTAAGGATGTCATGTTGGATCTGGGATCCAATGTGAACATTATGCCTCAGAAGACCTGGGAAACCTTAGGAAAACCTAGGCTGACATATTCCCCAATTTAGCTAAGAATGGAAAACCAATATTGTATTTTCCCCATAGATAGATTGAAGAATGTGGAAATAGATGTTTTGGGAGTAAAGACAATGGCTAACTTTGAAGTGATTGAGATCATGGGGGATAAGGACCCTTACCCTGCACTAGTTGGCATTGATTAGGCCTATGACACCTATGCAATAATCGACCATGACCTTTGAGGCTGATGGAATCAAGGTAGTTCAACCCTTGGACCCATATATACGACCTAGATATACAAAGCCAATAGACAATAATGTGGAAAGATAAGACTTGGATCAATTGTACACTGTAATAGCAGGAACAAGAGACGATTATATGAATCCTATTGTTGATGGATCAGTAAGTTGGAGAAGCATACAGTTAGTAGACGAATATTCATAATTGTCTTTTGACAGTTGGCAACAAGGTTCGTATGAAAGATTCTCAAGAAGATGCGCAACTGTCAGAGAAACCAGATGGGTTGGGACCGAAGTTAGAGAACATCCAGTATATGATGGTACCTCAGGACTCAATGGTTTTCTGCTCAACATGGAAGAAAAGGTAGTAGAGGATCAAAGAATCTCAGTACTAGATGTATCTATCTAGGACACCCTTGCAAGATGGTGGGCCACTCATAAAGCCTTACTCAAATATTGGGAGGATGTGAAGCAAGATAGCAAGTATAGGTTTTAGAAAAAGGAGCGGCTAGAAGCAGAGATGCAGACAAATTTCCAATTTGTGCAACTGTTCAGCGGAGAATATGATCCTAAAGTGCATATCGAATAGTCTATGACACAATGGAAAGCTTCGGAAATACCTTATCGATTCTGGGTTTAGTTATTTTCCCACTGTCTAGGTCCAATCTCGAAATCTTGGTTCATACACGAGGAAACCAGAAGACATACCAGCGACTGGAAGATGTTGGCAACTCACTTCTGCAAGGACTTCTCGTTTACAAGTAAGTACCCTGAACTGGAAGTAGTCCTGGAAAAGATTAAAGAATTTATTTTTACAGGTAATGGTAATCAAAAATCAAACTTAGTGGTATGTGCCAAGCATAACCGAGAACTTCAGACTAACCTTCACATACCCTCAACCAAGAAGCCCATAGAATGATATAATATTAGAAAGGATTCATAAATCCCAAATGACTTAGAGGAATTGAGAAACCTACCCATCAAAGAAACAGAAGGGAACAGAGAGATCCAAAACACCATACCCAGTCAGACTGATAGTTCCTGCAATCACCCATTAAAATTGCGTAAAGTCAATATAGGGACCACAGAGAAACATAAGATAGCTATGGTGGGAGACAACTGGGATGAACAAACCAGTCAAGGAATACAGAGTTTGTTGTGGGAATATGAGGATTTGTTCCCAAAAACATTTTCAAATTTGAAGGGAATCAAAGGAGTTATGGGAGAAATGAAAATCGAATTGAAAACAAGATCCAAGCCTATGAGACATAGACCATATTGTCTTAACCCTAGAGTAAAAGAGAATTTTAAGAAGGAGATAGATAAGATGTTGGAATCAGGACTCATTTTTGTAGTGGAAGAAGCAGAATGGGTCAACCCAATAGTTATTCAAAGAAGGAAAGGAACAGAGGATATTAGGGTCTGTGTAGACTATAGAAGCCTTAACTCTGCCTATGTGCATGACCCTTTCCCAACACCTTTTACTGATGAGGTGCTAGATAAGTTTGAGGGGAAGGAAGCATACTCATTCATAGATGGATTTGCAAGGTACCACCAAGTCAAGATCGTTGAAGAAGACAAAAAGAAGACCACATTCATAACAGAATGGGGATCTTTCGCATACAATGTGATGCCATTTGGCTTGAAGAATGCTCTTGCAGTTTTTTCCAAGATTTTAATAGCAACTTTTAGAGACTTCATTCACAAGTTTATAGAAGTCTAGATGGATTATTGGACGATATATATTTTTATCAATCAACATGTATCATTTCTACGACTAATGTTTGACAGATGCAGAGAACTGCAGATCTCATTGAATATCAGAAAGTGTATCTTATGTGTACCACATGGGAATTTGTTGGGCCACATAGTCTGTCGAGAAGAAGTATTGGTAGACCTAGTCAAGGTTGCAGTTGTTTTGAATATGCCACCACCTATAAGTGATAAGCAGTTGCACTCCATGCTGGGACACATAGGGTATTATCGCAGGTTCATCAGAATATATGTCAACATTACTACACCTCTAGAAAACCTACTGAAAAAGGTTGATACATTCCAATGGACTCCAGAATGTGATAAAGCATTTGAGACACTCAAGGAAAATCTCAGCACAACACTGATTCTGATATTCCCAAAATGGGAAAATGAATTTCACATCCATGTAGATGCTTCAGCAATTGCCTTAGGAGGTATCTTAGCGCAACCTGGAGATGGAGCCATGCATCATCCTATCTATTTTGTGAGTCGGAAGTTTTTGCAAGCAGAACGCAACTACACAATGAAAAAAAGGGAGGGTTTAGCCATGATTTATGCTTTGCATAAATTTAGACATAATTTTTTAGGTTCTCATTTTAAGTTCTTTACTGATCATTCTGCATTGAAATATCTAGTTAACAAACCTGTGTTGGAAGGGAGAATTTGTAGATGGTTGTTGTTATTTCAGTAATTTTCCTTTGAAGTTATTGTTAAACCAGGAATATGCAACATAGGACCTGATCACCTGTCCATATTAGAGCCAGGGGGAAGTGGTGGAGCAGTCGATGATCAACTCCCAGATGCAGACTTGTTCTGGGTTGAGGCCATACCAGAGTACCTAGAGGACATAAAAGTCTTCTTAAGTACAGGGGCCTACCTAAAAACATATTTCGCAACCCAGAAACACCACATGGTTGTTAGAGCAGCGGATTACCAGTGGATCGCAAGAAAATTATATAAACTAGGACTAGATAGTATCCTCAAAAGATGTGTATTGGATCATGAAAGACAGGGTATGTTCTGGGAATGCCACAACAGAGTTGTGGGAGGTCATGTAGGAGGAAAGGCCACTGCACAAAAATTTCTACAAGATGGAATTTGGTGGGGAACGCTCTTCAAGGATGAAAAGGTACATGCTAGATCATGTGATGTTTGTCAAAGAGTAGGTAAGCCATCATGATGAGATGAATTACCACTTCAACCAATTCGAGCCCTACATGCATTTGAGAAATGGGAAGTTGACTTCATTGGACCAATCAACACCATAGCTAAGCATTCAAAGGCTAGGTACATCATCACCGCAACTGACTACCTTATGCATTGGGCTGAAGCAGTAGTTGTTCAGGATTGTTCGACCGATACTGCTTCCAGGTTCATTTTTGAGAATATTATCACTCGGTTTGGATGTCCTAGGATCCTAACCAGTGATCAGGGAGCACATTTCATTAGTATCACTATAGAAAATCTTACAATAGAGTTCATGATCCAACATCACAAAAGCAGCCCCTACCACCCATAGCCCAATGGAACAGTAGAAACATTCAACAAGATCCTAGAGAGAGGGTTGACAAAAGTCTATTGCAGAAATCAGAAAGACTGGGATGACATAGTTCTAGAAGTACTGTGGGATTACATGAGAACCACAAAGAAACTCCACAGGTACTCACCGTTCCAGCTAATTTATGGGAAAAAGGTAGTGGTTCCTACAGAATTCATCACTCCAAGTTTGTACGCTTCACAGATCACACATATGTCGGAGGCGGAAAAAGTTTCACAGAGACTTATGGAGCTAAACGAAAGCAAAGAGACCAGGTTCTTAGCAGACTTCCATCAATCAGTTGAGAAAGAAAGGAAAAAATATTGGCATGACAGGCGCATTAAAACCAAGTTATTTACCTAGGGAGACAAGGTTCTACTCTATGATAGTCGGTACTAGAAGCATCCTGGAAAGTTGCAGATGCATTGGTTGGGACCATTTATAATTGTGGAGATCGGACCCATGGGAGTAGTCATACTCATGCAATTGGACGGTATCCTATGGATGGGATGGGTGAATGGCGCTCTCCTGAAACCCTATATGCATCAAAACTGAGAAAAAAGGATTGTTGCTCTAGTCCGAAGGAGCATGTATAATAGTTAGATTTGAGTTTTCTGAAATTTTTGTAAATTCAGTCAATAAATTCAATGTGCACAGTGTTGCGCCATGACACCTAGTTCATTTTTTTTTAAGCATTGTTTGACACAGAACTAATGACTCAACAACACGGGATCAGAAGCGTAAAAGAAACCATTAATGAAAGTCATTAATATGACGGGGACCCCTTTTGTGGTCGGAGGGAGAACGAATTCGAATACGATTTGATTCCATGTGACCACATGAACCCAGTCTAGTCACAACCTTTATTTCCATTACGGTACCCCGTCTAAACTCAGTAAGCCATAAATCTGTGATATGTGAAGAGCCATCGGTATTCACGTTGGGATTTCCACCCATCAAACAGAAAGGTATGAAACTTTCCACCTCCCTATCCAACTCACCCAAGTAAATGCAAGGATCGTCTGATAGAATTTAACCCGTTCAATTGTCCCGTCAAACAACTCAGATCCATTTGTGTTTATACGGTCATGATGAACAATAGTTATTGCTAAACTTTCCTGCTAATCCAAGTATAAGGCTTTGAGAACTCGCTGGAGAACAAATCATTTTCAAAGAACGTACAATTTCCAAATTCTGTAGAGCGGGCCAGCCTGTGCAATTTTGAAACCCGTAGTCATGACCCTATTCCTTATCTTCCCATAGAATTTGTGATAACTCAGAATCCACAATGTCGAGAGCCACATGAAGTTGAAGCACCATGTCTAAAGATGTGGTACCAGACGAGCCCTGCGGCCCCTGAGTCGAGGTCATGGGCGATCTCAAGGGGAAGGTAGTGCAGGTCAAGCTCCTCAATCTTGACTTAACAGATCTAGTTTTTTTCCCCCAGATGAACATAGATGTATTCTGGAAGATGGCTCTAGATGAGCTAGGAAGCATGAAATTCGTGCCAAAAACAGAATTTATCAACTTATTCAACTCGACCATCATGAACCTCAGAGATCTACCAGTATTTGGTACCACTGGAGAGGTTGCACGGTGCACCAAATTCCTTATCAGTAGGGTACATGACCGAAGTCTCTGGTTGGATCGACGGTATCCAATCCATGATGAAGACATCCATCAACTTAATGGAATGTCCTTCGAAGGAGAAGATGTGTCAAAAGGGTCTTGGTAAGCATGGAAAAAAGAAAGAAGAGGCCATCCTCTACGAGAGGTTCAACACAAAGAGGGGGGCACCCACAGTAGTAATCGACCCCATACTACCAGAGACAGTTAGGTCTGGTTGTTACATCATAGCAAACAAGTTTATGAGATCATATTACAAGGGAGAATGCATGCTAGATGCATTATCAGTAGTAAACTTTTTGTGCCAACAACGTTGTGTTCAATTGGTGTAGTTACCTGCTAGAGGAACTACTAGTGGCATGCGAGGAAGCACAAGAGAAGGGAGAAACCTTCATCTACGAATATATGTTGATGGAATTCACAATGTTCAAGTGGAAACCACCTATGGGAAGGGTGCCAATGCTACTAGACATGGGGCGCATGGCGAATATGTTCGAGCCCTGGCAATCTGGGAAATATTTGGAGAATGAATATTTCAACACCGTAGAGTTTGATAAATGGTACAATGGCCTGATAGATGCAACGCAGAGGCTATGTATTCCGCAGGATCTCCTCAAAT
>JZKD02S0485096.1:0-17118 GCA_000966675.3 Picea glauca | reverse complement strand
AACTGAAAAGGGTGCAGGTGGGGTCAGAAATTTTTGCAGAAAAATGATATGGATGAAAATGATAAGGGCGAAGAGATGAATCTAATGGAATAAGTCTCAAATAATGGTGAAAAAATTTCCAGACTTTTTTTTATTTTTTTTATTTACAGCTGCGGGGTTATGCTTTGGTCTGAAGAATGCTGCAGTGCTGAAATCCCCAAATTCTGAACCAGAGAGTATTTACTTAGAAACCTGAATACAGAAGCGGGTTAATAGATCTCGCCGGTTTAATTTGTTTATGTTGATATTTATGTTTCCCAAGGGTTAGGTATTCAAGGGTTCTATAGACAAGGGTTTTCCCTGTGCTATAGCTCTCTGATATACGTGCAGGGTCCAACAGTAGTACTCGGCTCAATATCTCAGGGCACTAACTAAGGAGGATAGACCGTACCCTTAGCCGTACTACCCAACTACCCATGTACTAGAGAGTATCTTCCTGAGTGTTGTTCTCGGTGACACTATAGCAATCCGGCAGCTGATAGGTTTATCTATAGAGGGCTTCAAGAAATCTAGGTCGATCCGTACACAGGTGTCGTCTGCTGCGCTACCACTCGAAGGGGTACCAACAGGGGTTACAAGGGTGGCCAACAGATGTGCGCTTAAGAACCACTTGTATTTCCTGCGTGTATGAATCCCTCAATTGCGGGTTTATGTGCGTAATGACAGATCTCTGTGGCTTAAAGACGCCGGAATACGTCTCTACCCTGAAAAAAAAAAAATACCCACAATTTCTGCTAAGGAAGGTGCTCTAATACCACTTGCAAGATACCAAATATGTAAAATATGCAGAACAAAAATGAAAATGCTAGAAATGACAGAATAACAGTAAAATATCCAGCATAATCTTCATAATACACAGAAATGATATACGAAATAGCAACAGAAATNCAGCTGCGGGGTTATGCTTTGGTCTGAAGAATGCTGCAGTGCTGAAATCCCCAAATTCTGAACCAGAGAGTATTTACTTAGCAACCCGAATACAGAAGCGGGTTAATAGATCTCGTCGGTTTAATTTGTTTATGTTGCTATTTATGTTTCCCAAGGGTTAGGTATTCAAGGGTTCTATAGACAAGGGTTTTCCCTGTGCTATAGCTCTATGATATATGTGCAGGGTCCAACAGTAGTACTCGGCTCAATATCTCAGGGCACTAACTAAGGAGGATAGACCGTACCCTTAGCCGTACTACCCGACTACCCATGTACTAGAGAGTATCTTCCTGAGTGTTGTTCTCGGTGACACTATAGCAATCCGGCAGCTGATAGGTTTATCTATAGAGGGCTTCAGGAAATCTAGGTCGATCCATACACAGGTGTCGTCTGATGCACTACCACTCAAAGGGGTACCAACAGGGGTTACAAGGGTGGCCAACAGATGTGCGCTTAAGAACCACTTGTATTTCCTGCGTGTATGAATCCCTCAATTGCGGGTTTATGTGTGTAACGACAGATCTATGTGGCTTAAAGACGCCGGAATACGTCTCTACCCTGAAAAAAAAAATACCCACAATTTCTGCTAAGGAAGGTGCTCTAATACCACTTGCAAGATACCAGATATGTAAAATATGCAGAACAAAAATGAAAATGCTAGAAATGACAGAATAACAGTAAAATATCCAGCATAATCTTCATAATACACAGAAATGATATACGAAATAGCAACAGAAATAGCACTTTGAATTAGATAGCAATGTTCACGGGCCTTTTCGAGGGGGCAACCTCCAGTCGAGCAACGCTCTGTTACAATAATATCCAAGCTAGGGTTTTCATACCCTCAACCCTTATTTATACTAAATATGTCTATTAAGAGAAGCATCTAGAGGAAGATCCTTCTAGAAGAGAAATATTCTATTAGGTATTCTTACATCTGCCTTATTCTATTTTATTCAAAGGTCTTATTAATATTGACCTTTATTACATCCAAATACATTGATCTACCTATGTGCGGGTTAGGACCTTAACAGTCTCACATGACTAATTTTGGATTAGTCAACAACCCTAACTTGCAACAACAATAAATATACACCTTTAATTCATAAAGGTCTTAAACTTATACACAATTTTGTTCAGTGTCCTCTCTACAAATCCTCCAGGTTTCACTACTTCGAACCTGCCAAAAATGGATTTATAGAAAAAATGGTAGACCATGATTAATTCTGGCTTATTCTAGAGAGAGATCTTGTAGAGAATGTCGCACACAATATATTTGTTGTATGCATCTAAAAATAGTAAAAAACATAATAAATATTGTACTCTAACCAATGAAATTGGTATCACTGAATTTGGATTTTTTATGAATAAATTATGACGTTTTTACCCAGAACAATTGTTTTAGGCTAATTTCAGGACTAGCCAGAAACACTATCTTCCACATAGTGTAAATCCAAAACTACAACGACCCACAAGATGAAATTTTCATCACAATTACTTGGATATTTTTTCTCAACATCCTCCATATGTTGGTATCTGAATCATTCTAGAAAACAAGTTATTGTGAAAATGGTGAGATGACCTGTAAATAACATACCTTAGAAARCATCATTAAAAAAATTATCCTCCCTTGAATTTTCGGCCTTATTTACTTCACATTCCCTCTAAAATTCTCCTTATATCTCCTTTGGTTACCTAGGTTCCTTCTAGATATTCAATATRCTCAATATATGCTTATGGGAGACCCTTGCTCTCTTGTTTATACTCTCCAAGTAGCTTCCTCTAGAAGTATCAACTTTTKTCCACTTAACCACATTTTCCACTTAGCCATTTTTYCGACTTAACCACTTTGTCCAMTTAAMCACTTTGTCCACTTAGCCACTTTTTCCACTTAACCAACTTTGTCCACAAATATTAAACTCCACTTCTAGTTKCAACTCATTTATTTTTAATTGTTTTCTTGTTGCAACCACTTAACCCATGACTAACCACTTTGACTGGTCAACTTGTTCTAGGAGATTCTAGAATAATTTTATTCCCTTGACCTTCTTGACTTATTTGACCCTCTAGGGGCTTCTAGATAACTCATGAGGGTTCTCCAACTTCACATGTCCATAACTCTCTAACCATGAGGAGTTATGTGGCGTTCCACATATTATCAAAAATGACATGGAATATATTATCCATATGGAATAGTTTCTCCTAAAAATTCACTTATCTTCATTACATTATTCCTCAATCAAACTTGGGTTCCCTAACCACACCGCTGGGCTACTCAAAAACCTAACCATTTGGACTTCACAAAGATTCTTCCCTTGAGGGATTTCACCATAAGGGGACCACTTTGAGAACTTTATCCAAGAGCATCTTCCTATGAGGGATTTCACCATAAGGGGACGACTTTGGATTTTATCCATTTGGTTCTTTATTATAAACACATCATTATGACACCACTTGACATGAATCCTTTGAAAACAATTACATCAATAACCATATAACCAATAATCAATATATAAATTATACAAACACATCACTATGACAATACTTGACATCAACCCTTTGACATCAATGACAATACAGTACAACAACAACAACATCTGAAAAATTACATGGAAGGTAAAACTTATCCTGTGGATAGTATATTTGAAGAACTTTTTGAAGATGAACCAAGTGTAAATATAATAGGTGTAAATAATTTTATGAACCCTGTAAAAAATACTCCTTTTAATATTTCTGTAAATTTTTTGGATAGGATAGCTCATTGTTGTTTAATAGATGGTGAACTGAGCCCCAGTGTCATTTCCAATATTATTATGGAAGAACTAGGACTCTCATGTACAAATGAAAAAATGAGGAGTATTTTGTCCTATAATAATCAACAACAATTGAAAATTAGTGAGATCAAGCATGTGACTCTAGTCATTTTTTCTCATCCTGAAATTAGGACCACCCTTAATATTCAAGTAATTGACATGCTTGATAGTAATTACTCAATCATTTTTGGTAGATATTGGAAAGATTTAACTAGTGGTTATTTATATTTAGACGGTTCACATCTCTCCATCCCTAAAATGGAAAGAACATCATTGTCTTAAGGGAAGGCATAATTTCACCATACATAGAAAGAGTTTCTTAGCCCCATGTAAATTACATTGAGAAAGATCTGGGTGTTTACTCTATTTTTGTAGATGAAGATGATACACTTTTTTAATAGCCATAATATTACAATGATGGTATGTGGAATATGCACTTTTATGGTGCATGTTCAAGTGAAGTTAATGGATCAGACATCATCTTATACTCTCTCGTAGGAAAAATTCATAATTTTTACTATAGACTAGAATTTGCCTGTATAAACAATGTTACTGAATTTGAAGCCTTGTTGTTAGGAATTGAAAATGCATACAATCTAGGTTGTGGTCATCTCACTATTTTTGAAGATTCATAACTTGTTGTAAATCTAGTTGAAAATATCTATAATCTTATTAACAAGTTGATGAAATCATACACCCAAACTATTTGAACTTTGATTTGAAATATGTTGTCCTTTAACATCACTCACATCAAAATGGAATTGAATTCAATGGATTATAGGTTAGTTTCTTTTGCATCTTCACCTACAAGGAATTCATTGCCTCAAAGACATGACTTCACCTTTCTATCCTTGTTTGGACCTCATATTCCTAATAATGAGGAATCATGGCAAGTTTTCCTGGATGATGAAAGAATTTTTTATTTTATTCGAAATGAGTCGTATAACCCAAAGGAAATCATTTCTATCGAAGACGATAATATTCCTAAGGGATTAACTCCTCTCAAAAGTTAATTCTCAAATAGTGATGTTAACAACAATAAAGATAAAAAAGAAGAGGATTAGAAGCGAAAAATAGGAGATATATTTCCCATGAACATTGGAACTCAAGAAACTCCAAAGATTCCAAAAATAGGAGCCCAATGTTCAATATGAAAAGAAGAAATTTGTGGATTTATTCTGTGAATGTTTAGTTGTTTTAACCTGGTCTTATGAGTATCTTCGTGGTTTTAATCCTACTATCATCCAACATGCTATTTTGATTAAGGAAAAAGAAAAACTGGTTAGGAAGAAACATAGGCCTATTAACCCTACACTTGAGGGTACCATCAGAAAAGAAGTGGAAAAAATATTGAATGCTCATATTATCTTCCTAGTCAAATATTCAAAAAGGGTATCTTATCTTGTTCTTGTATGAAAAAAGATCGGTGAAATAAGATTGTTTGTGGATTTCTGTGCACTAAATAGATCTAGTGTTAAAGATAAATTTCCACTTCCTAATATGGAAATGATTTTTCATCAAGTTGCAGGATTAAAAATGATGTCCTTACTTGATGGTTTTTCTAGTTATAATGAAATTATATTTAAAAGGACAGACAAGTATAAAATGACATTCACTACTAGATGGGGCACCTTTGCCTATGAAGGAATTCCATTTGGATTATCTAATGGGCGTTCTACTTTCCAGAGATCTCTGAAAATGTCTTTCAATGATACAATCGATAAGATACTACAAATTTATCTTGATGATTTGACTCAATATTCCAAAATCCAATCATATCACTTTGATCCTCTTAAACAAGTATTTTTACAATGCAGAAAATTTGGCATGACCTTAAATCCTTCAAAGTATGTTTTTGGCATTACTCAAGGTAAGATTCTTGGTCATATAGTTTCAAATTTAGGAATAAACATTGATCCTAAGAGGGTTACTGTAATTTTAAATCTTCTAGCACCCACATCTAAAAATCATATTCAATCTTTCATGGGTAGAATAAATTTCGTTAGAATATTTGTTCCTGAGTTTGTTGTAATGGTTAATCCTATTCAAAACATGTTGAAACCAGATCAATATTTTTCATGGATAGAAGATGTTGAAAAGGATTTTGTAGGGATTGAAATGGAAATTAGTGCAACACCAGTTTTGGCAAAGCTATATTTTAATAAAGAATTTATCATTTATATGAACTCAACAAAAGAATCAATTTATATTTTTCTTCTGCCAAAATATGGTCAAAATGATGAACAACTTGTTGGAAAACTGAGAGGGGGGGTGAATCAGTTGTTACTGAGATTAAACAATTATGCTTATTTTAAACTCTTTGCAGAGAACTGAATGGCAATCACAATAATGCAAGGAAGTAAGCAATAGAATAGTCAGCATCATTCACACATATGAAATATACAGAGACAGATATTTCTTGAGGAAACCCATAAAGGGTAAAAACCTCTTCTTCTTTATATGATAAGTAATCTTTACATTTTTACATTATCATACTCATGAGCACCAACTCATAATGAGGCTACAACCTCTGTTTTGCAAGCTGCAACTTGTTGAGAGCACCAACTCTCTGTTTTCTCTAGCACCTACTAGAAGGAAGCACCAACTCCCTGGTTTATATAGCACCCACTAAAAGGAAGTAACAAATCCCTATGTGTTCCAGCACCAACTGGATGGAAGCACCATCTTCCAGTCACACATGCACCAACCTGTATAACAGAGAACAACAGTTCTCCCTTGCACCACCCTGCCACCCTAGTTTCTCTGGCNCAACTCATTTATTTTTAATTGTTTTCTTGTTGCAACCACTTAACCCATGACTAACCACTTTGACTGGTCAACTTGTTCTAGGAGATTCTAGAATAATTTTATTCCCTTGACCTTCTTGACTTATTTGACCCTCTAGGGGCTTCTAGATAACTCATGAGGGTTCTCCAACTTCACATGTCCATAACTCTCTAACCATGAGGAGTTATGTGGCGTTCCACATATTATCAAAAATGACATGGAATATATTATCCATATGGAATAGTTTCTCCTAAAAATTCACTTATCTTCATTACATTATTCCTCAATCAAACTTGGGTTCCCTAACCACACCGCTGGGCTACTCAAAAACCTAACCATTTGGACTTCACAAAGATTCTTCCCTTGAGGGATTTCACCATAAGGGGACCACTTTGAGAACTTTATCCAAGAGCATCTTCCTATGAGGGATTTCACCATAAGGGGACGACTTTGGATTTTATCCATTTGGTTCTTTATTATAAACACATCATTATGACACCACTTGACATGAATCCTTTGAAAACAATTACATCAATAACCATATAACCAATAATCAATATATAAATTATACAAACACATCACTATGACAATACTTGACATCAACCCTTTGACATCAATGACAATACAGTACAACAACAACAACATCTGAAAAATTACATGGAAGGTAAAACTTATCCTGTGGATAGTATATTTGAAGAACTTTTTGAAGATGAACCAAGTGTAAATATAATAGGTGTAAATAATTTTATGAACCCTGTAAAAAATACTCCTTTTAATATTTCTGTAAATTTTTTGGATAGGATAGCTCATTGTTGTTTAATAGATGGTGAACTGAGCCCCAGTGTCATTTCCAATATTATTATGGAAGAACTAGGACTCTCATGTACAAATGAAAAAATGAGGAGTATTTTGTCCTATAATAATCAACAACAATTGAAAATTAGTGAGATCAAGCATGTGACTCTAGTCATTTTTTCTCATCCTGAAATTAGGACCACCCTTAATATTCAAGTAATTGACATGCTTGATAGTAATTACTCAATCATTTTTGGTAGATATTGGAAAGATTTAACTAGTGGTTATTTATATTTAGACGGTTCACATCTCTCCATCCCTAAAATGGAAAGAACATCATTGTCTTAAGGGAAGGCATAATTTCACCATACATAGAAAGAGTTTCTTAGCCCCATGTAAATTACATTGAGAAAGATCTGGGTGTTTACTCTATTTTTGTAGATGAAGATGATACACTTTTTTAATAGCCATAATATTACAATGATGGTATGTGGAATATGCACTTTTATGGTGCATGTTCAAGTGAAGTTAATGGATCAGACATCATCTTATACTCTCTCGTAGGAAAAATTCATAATTTTTACTATAGACTAGAATTTGCCTGTATAAACAATGTTACTGAATTTGAAGCCTTGTTGTTAGGAATTGAAAATGCATACAATCTAGGTTGTGGTCATCTCACTATTTTTGAAGATTCATAACTTGTTGTAAATCTAGTTGAAAATATCTATAATCTTATTAACAAGTTGATGAAATCATACACCCAAACTATTTGAACTTTGATTTGAAATATGTTGTCCTTTAACATCACTCACATCAAAATGGAATTGAATTCAATGGATTATAGGTTAGTTTCTTTTGCATCTTCACCTACAAGGAATTCATTGCCTCAAAGACATGACTTCACCTTTCTATCCTTGTTTGGACCTCATATTCCTAATAATGAGGAATCATGGCAAGTTTTCCTGGATGATGAAAGAATTTTTTATTTTATTCGAAATGAGTCGTATAACCCAAAGGAAATCATTTCTATCGAAGACGATAATATTCCTAAGGGATTAACTCCTCTCAAAAGTTAATTCTCAAATAGTGATGTTAACAACAATAAAGATAAAAAAGAAGAGGATTAGAAGCGAAAAATAGGAGATATATTTCCCATGAACATTGGAACTCAAGAAACTCCAAAGATTCCAAAAATAGGAGCCCAATGTTCAATATGAAAAGAAGAAATTTGTGGATTTATTCTGTGAATGTTTAGTTGTTTTAACCTGGTCTTATGAGTATCTTCGTGGTTTTAATCCTACTATCATCCAACATGCTATTTTGATTAAGGAAAAAGAAAAACTGGTTAGGAAGAAACATAGGCCTATTAACCCTACACTTGAGGGTACCATCAGAAAAGAAGTGGAAAAAATATTGAATGCTCATATTATCTTCCTAGTCAAATATTCAAAAAGGGTATCTTATCTTGTTCTTGTATGAAAAAAGATCGGTGAAATAAGATTGTTTGTGGATTTCTGTGCACTAAATAGATCTAGTGTTAAAGATAAATTTCCACTTCCTAATATGGAAATGATTTTTCATCAAGTTGCAGGATTAAAAATGATGTCCTTACTTGATGGTTTTTCTAGTTATAATGAAATTATATTTAAAAGGACAGACAAGTATAAAATGACATTCACTACTAGATGGGGCACCTTTGCCTATGAAGGAATTCCATTTGGATTATCTAATGGGCGTTCTACTTTCCAGAGATCTCTGAAAATGTCTTTCAATGATACAATCGATAAGATACTACAAATTTATCTTGATGATTTGACTCAATATTCCAAAATCCAATCATATCACTTTGATCCTCTTAAACAAGTATTTTTACAATGCAGAAAATTTGGCATGACCTTAAATCCTTCAAAGTATGTTTTTGGCATTACTCAAGGTAAGATTCTTGGTCATATAGTTTCAAATTTAGGAATAAACATTGATCCTAAGAGGGTTACTGTAATTTTAAATCTTCTAGCACCCACATCTAAAAATCATATTCAATCTTTCATGGGTAGAATAAATTTCGTTAGAACATTTGTTCCTGAGTTTGTTGTAATGGTTAATCCTATTCAAAACATGTTGAAACCAGATCAATATTTTTCTTGGATAGAAGATGTTGAAAAGGATTTTGTAGGGATTGAAATGGAAATTAGTGCAACACCAGTTTTGGCGAAGCTAGATTTTAATAAAGAATTTATCATTTATATGAACTCAACAAAAGAATCAATTTATATTGTTCTTCTGCCAAAATATGGTCAAAATGATGAACAACTTGTTGCACAACTGAGAGGTGGGGTGAATCAGTTGTTACTGAGATTAAACAACTATTCTTATTTTAAACTCTTTGCAGAGAACTGAATGACAATCACAATAATGCAAGGAAGTAAGCAATAGAACAATCAGCATCATTCACACATATGAAATATACAGAGACAAATATTTCTTGAGGAAACCCATAAAGGGTAAAAACCTCTTCTTCTTTATATGATAAGTAATCTTTACATTTTTACATTATCATACTCATGAGCACCAACTCATAATGAGGCTACAACCTCTGTTTTGCAAGCTGCAACTTGTTGAGAGCACCAACTCTCTGTTTTCTCTAGCACCTACTAGAAGGAAGCACCAACTCCCTGGTTTCTCTAGCACCCACTAAAAGGAAGTAACAAATCCCTAAGTGTTCCAGCACCAACTGGATGGAAGCACCATCTTCCAGTCACACATGCACCAACCTGTATAACAGAGAACAACAGTTCTCCCTTGCACCACCCTGCCACCCTAGTTTCTCTGGCTACAGCTAGATGGAAACTACAACTTTTTGTGTTCAAGCACCCACTTGAACCTATAAGGACAAAATTCCTCCCTAGCACCTCCCTACCACCCTGAAATATAAATCTTTGCTACTGAAACTTATTAGAGTGATATAATGTTCATCAATGGCTTACGAATGTCATCATTGTTCTACTACACTTCTCTTCTCTCCTGTATCAGTGTCTCTTTGCCTACATCTTCTTGTGATTTCTGATCTTCTGCTCTTCTCTACAAGTGCACCTCAACCTTATTTTATTGTCTCAGCTATGCATATTTTTTCTTTGCTTCTGTTGTGCTTTATGATCAACATCCTATTTTGATTCTTTGAATTACGCCTCTTCTATGTGTTTTAGTTCCTACCCACAGCATGCCATTTCCCCGTGTGTAATTCCTCTCTATAGAAGCACTCATCTTTTCTTTGTTATGCATTCTTATAGTCTCTGTGCACCTTGTGCATCCCATATGCACAATGCTTCTACATGCTCTTCATGTTGAGTGATTTTCCTGATCATCATTGCAACTCTTCAACTTCTTTGGCTGTTAAACCCATGTGTCCATCATCACTGGGTGTTATGCTGATATTCCTTAGCCTCTCTAACAATCAAGACTCTTTTTCTTCTCTGTCATAGTCGAGCTCATTCTCTCTATTGTAGTTACAGGTTTCAACGCTCTTCCATTTGTCAATCACCTCTATGAACAGTCTTCATTCCACTAGCAGATTCCTTGAGACTCTTCAGCTTCTCTGGTGATCACCCTGAAGTCTCTTCAAGTCCTCTGTCAGAAACAATCAATCGTTTCTAGAAGTTACATTGTGAACCTCCGAAAAAAACCACATTAGCAACTGAATCATCACTGATCGATTAACTGTGAAGAGAAATAGTATCCCTTCGATCATATTCCCGAATAACCTGCACCGTTGGATCATAAATGATGGGTCTCATGCTTATTTCATCATTTCACTATTCAACATTTTGACATTTCAACATTCTTGTGGTGAGGCATCTCGTCTCTCCAAGTCGCAATCTCTGAAATGGAGATTAACTTCATGCTACTTCCTCCCTTGAGCCTTCGTCGATGTGACCATAGGTTATGACCAGGGGCCAATTCTCAACATGCATTTCGCATTTTGCATTTTGTATTTTGGGGATTCTGTGATGAGTCGTCTCGACTCTCCATGTCCCTACCTCCGAAATGGATCTTGTCTGTTCGAGCTCTTCTCTACAGCTCTTCGACGATGTGACCACTGACGGTGATCAAGCGCTTATCCATACAACGCTTTCGCAATTTCACATTTCGGCACTTTGGGACTCCTGTGATGAAGAGTCTCGACTCTTGACTCCTCCAACTCCCAGTATCTGAAGCTCTGATCGATGTGCTTGTTTTAGGATTTTCCGTGTTTCTCATCTCGGCACTTCGGGACTCCTGTGATGAAGAGTCTCGACTATTGACTCCTCCAACTCCCAGTATCTGAAATTTCGGTTGATGTGCCTGTTTCAGGATTTCGGCGTTTTGCATTTCGGAACTTTGGGACTCCTGTAATGAAGAGTCTCGACTCTTGAATCCTCCAACTCTTGGTATCCGAAACTTTGGTTGACGTGCCTGTTTCGGCATTTCAACACTTTGAAACTCCTATGATGAAGAGTCTCAACTCTTGACTCCTCCAACTCCCGGTATCTGAAACTCCGGTTGATGTGCCTGTTTCGGGATTTCGGGGTTTCACATTTCGCAAGTTCCTGCCGTGAATTGCTTCCTTGACTCCTCCAGCTCCCAGTATCTGAAACTCTGGTTGATGTGCTTGTTTCAGGATTTCGGCACTTCGGGACTCCTGTGATGAAGAGTTTTGACTCTTGACTCCTCCAAATCCTGGTATCTGAAACTCCGGTTGATGTGCTTGTTTCGGGATTTCAGGGTTTTGCATTTTTCAAGTTCCTGCTGTGAGTTGCTTCCTTGACTCACCAGTTCTCGGTATCAGAAACTCTGAAATGGAGTTTACGCTTCTAATCTTTCCATGTGATCAACATTGTGTTGCTGGTCTTACCTCTTTCCCTTGTTCATCATCGTCGGGTTGAGCTTGCCATCAATGACAAACATATACTCTACCTTTTTTCTACCTGTTCTTGTCATCAAATGAACAAGCACACTCTTACACTCTTCGTGCACCTCTGCACTATCTCTTCTGGTCTTCACGAGCTTTCTCTGCTACGTCTTCCCAAAATACTTTTGGTGCCTAACTCGCACATTATACCTTTAATCAAGCCATCATCGTTCTTGTACTTGCCATCAATGACAAGCATACACTACCTGTAAAACATGCCAACAATCCCCCCCTTTTGCATTGATGGCAACAAAGGCACCCGAACCTATTCTTCTCTCCCCCTTTGACATCAATGTCAAAGAAAACATGTTCCCCCTAAGCTGTTGTAGTATTTTTCAGAGGTATCAGATATTCAATCAATACAAAATCCCCCTAACAGGATGGACTCTCTTAGGTGTGAGATGGGATGACACCCAGCTTCTATCGAAGATATTCAAATGTTGTCTTGGCTAGGGGTTTAGTAAAGATATCTGCAATTTGTTCTGTGGTTGGAATGTAATGGACCTGAAAAATCTGATTGGTGACCTGCTCTCTCAGAAAATGGTATTTTATGGGAATATGCTTGGTCTTGGAGTGGAATATAGGATTCTTGGACACANGTGTTCCAGCACCAACTGGATGGAAGCACCATCTTCCAGTCACACATGCACCAACCTGTATAACAGAGAACAACAGTTCTCCCTTGCACCACCCTGCCACCCTAGTTTCTCTGGCTACAGCTAGATGGAAACTACAACTTTTTGTGTTCAAGCACCCACTTGAACCTATAAGGACAAAATTCCTCCCTAGCACCTCCCTACCACCCTGAAATATAAATCTTTGCTACTGAAACTTATTAGAGTGATATAATGTTCATCAATGGCTTACGAATGTCATCATTGTTCTACTACACTTCTCTTCTCTCCTGTATCAGTGTCTCTTTGCCTACATCTTCTTGTGATTTCTGATCTTCTGCTCTTCTCTACAAGTGCACCTCAACCTTATTTTATTGTCTCAGCTATGCATATTTTTTCTTTGCTTCTGTTGTGCTTTATGATCAACATCCTATTTTGATTCTTTGAATTACGCCTCTTCTATGTGTTTTAGTTCCTACCCACAGCATGCCATTTCCCCGTGTGTAATTCCTCTCTATAGAAGCACTCATCTTTTCTTTGTTATGCATTCTTATAGTCTCTGTGCACCTTGTGCATCCCATATGCACAATGCTTCTACATGCTCTTCATGTTGAGTGATTTTCCTGATCATCATTGCAACTCTTCAACTTCTTTGGCTGTTAAACCCATGTGTCCATCATCACTGGGTGTTATGCTGATATTCCTTAGCCTCTCTAACAATCAAGACTCTTTTTCTTCTCTGTCATAGTCGAGCTCATTCTCTCTATTGTAGTTACAGGTTTCAACGCTCTTCCATTTGTCAATCACCTCTATGAACAGTCTTCATTCCACTAGCAGATTCCTTGAGACTCTTCAGCTTCTCTGGTGATCACCCTGAAGTCTCTTCAAGTCCTCTGTCAGAAACAATCAATCGTTTCTAGAAGTTACATTGTGAACCTCCGAAAAAAACCACATTAGCAACTGAATCATCACTGATCGATTAACTGTGAAGAGAAATAGTATCCCTTCGATCATATTCCCGAATAACCTGCACCGTTGGATCATAAATGATGGGTCTCATGCTTATTTCATCATTTCACTATTCAACATTTTGACATTTCAACATTCTTGTGGTGAGGCATCTCGTCTCTCCAAGTCGCAATCTCTGAAATGGAGATTAACTTCATGCTACTTCCTCCCTTGAGCCTTCGTCGATGTGACCATAGGTTATGACCAGGGGCCAATTCTCAACATGCATTTCGCATTTCGCATTTTGTATTTCGGGGATTCTGTGATGAGTCGTCTCGACTCTCCATGTCCCTACCTCCGAAATGGAGCTTGTCTGTTCGAGCTCTTCTCTACAGCTCTTCGACGATGTGACCACTGACGGTGATCAAGCGCTTATCCATACATCGCTTTCGCAATTTCACATTTCGGCACTTTGGGACTCCTGTGATGAAGAGTCTCGACTCTTGACTCCTCCAACTCCCGGTATCTGAAACTCTGATCGATGTGCCTGTTTTAGGATTTTCGGTGTTTCTCATCTCGGCACTTCGGGACTCCTGTGATGAAGAGTCTCGACTCTTGACTCCTCCAACTCCCAGTATCTGAAATTTCGGTTGATGTGCCTGTTTCAGGATTTTGGCGTTTTGCATTTCGGAACTTTGGGACTCCTGTAATGAAGAGTCTCGACTCTTGACTCCTCCAACTCTTGGTATCCGAAACTTTGGTTGACATGCCTGTTTCAGCATTTCAACACTTTGGGACTCCTGTGATGAAGAGTCTCAACTCTTGACTCCTCCAACTCCCGGTATCTGAAACTCCGGTTGATGTGCCTGTTTCGGGATTTCGGGGTTTCACATTTCGCAAGTTCCTGTCGTGAGTTGCTTCCTTGACTCCTCCAGCTCCCAGTATCTGAAACTCTGGTTCATGTGCTTGTTTCAGGATTTCGGCACTTCGAGACTCCTGTGATGAAGAGTTTTGACTCTTGACTCCTCCAAATCCTGGTATCCGAAACTCCGGTTGATGTGCTTGTTTCGGGATTTCAGGGTTTTGCATTTTGCAAGTTCCTGCTGTGAGTTGCTTCCTTGACTCACCAGTTCTCGGTATCAGAAACTCTGAAATGGAGTTTACGCTTCTAATCTTGCCATGTGATCAACATTGTGTTGTTGGTCTTACCTCTTTCCCTTGTTCATCATCGTCGGGTTGAGCTTGCCATCAATGAAAAACATATACTCTACCTTTTTTCTACCTGTTCTTGTCATCAAATGAACAAGCACACTCTTACACTCTTCGTGCACCTCTGCACTATCTCTTCTGGTCTTCACGAGCTTGCTCTGCTACGTCTTCCCAAAATACTTTTGGTGCCTACCTCGCACATTATACCTTTACTCAAGCCATCATTGTTATTGTACTTGCCATCAATGACAAGCATACACTACCTGTAAAACATGCCAACAATCCCCCCCTTTGGCATTGATGGCAACAAAGGCACCCGAACCTATTCTTTTCTCCCCCTTTGACATCAATGTCAAAGAAAACATGCTCCCCCTAAGCTGTTGTAGTATTTTTCAGAGGTATCAGATATTCAATCAATACAAAATCCCCCTAACAGGATGGACTCTCTTAGGTGTGAGATGGGATGACACCCAGCTTCTATCGAAGATATTCAAATGTTGTCTTGGCTAGGGGTTTAGTAAAGATATCTGCAATTTGTTCTGTGGTTGGAATGTAATGGACCTGAAAAATCTGATTGGTGACCTGCTCTCTCAGAAAATGGTATTTTATGGGAATATGCTTGGTCTTGGAGTGGAATATAGGATTCTTGGACACAGTAATGGCACTAGTGTTATCACAATGAATTGGGATTGGTGCAACATATTTTACCTCCAATTCTACAAGTGTTTGAATCATCCATAATACCTGAGTGTAACAGGTAGAAGCAACAATGTACTCTACCTTTGTAGTTGATAAAGAAATGGAACCTTTATTTTTACTCAACCATGCTACTAGAGAATCTCCTAAGAAGAATGCACCTCCACTCGTGCTTTTCCTTTCATCCATGTAGTTAGCCCAATCAACATATGAATATATTGATAATTGAAAATTCTGATTCTTAGGATACCATAGGCCATAGTTCATTGTTTCTTTCAAATACCTGAATATCCTTTTGATAGTTAGTAAATGAGTCTGTTTAGGTGCAGACTGATATCTTCCTACCATTCCAACAACCTGCATTATGTCTGGACAATATGCTATGATGTACAATAGACTGCCTATCATTGACCTATATGAACTTTGATTAACATCAGGTGAGTCATCATCCTTACTTAATTTGCATCCAGTAACTATAGGTGTGCCCATAGGTTTAAAATCTTCCATTTGAAATCTTTTCAACATTTCTCTTAGATATTTTTCTTGAGAAATGAACATCCCTTCAGATCTCTAAGTAATTTGCAAACCAAGAAAAAATGACAGTTCACCTATCATAGACATTTCAAACTTAGACTCCATGGCAGAAGCAAACCATTGTACCAATGAATCCTTATTACATCCGAAGATGATGTCATCTACANCCTTTATAGACCAATGTTGCTTTGTTCCTGACAACTTGTCCCTTCTCATTCAACTTATTCTTAAAGATCCATTTGGAACCAATGAAATTTTTACCTTCAGGTCTATGAACCATCTCCCACGTATTGTTTTTCTCAATCTGATCAAGTTCATCACTCATTGCTTTAACCCAATGGTCATCTTTGCTAGATTCATTAAAATTCTTGGGTTCCATCATGGATATGAAATCTATATGTGATTGTTCGGTGTTTTTTATTATTTTTCTCCTGGTTTGTACACCTTTGTCTTTTTCACCAATTATCTGACTTGCAGGATGATTCTTTTGAGTGATTCTCGAGGAGGAATTTGAAGTTGTCTACTGATTTGAGTCTATCTAAGTATATGTGTCTTCATCTGATTCAGAGTCTTCATTTTCTGATTCTTGGACCTGTTCATCCTCAGCTTTAGTTGTGTCCTCTGTAGAAGAGTCATTATTGTACACCTCTCTTGTTGGGATTCCTTCATCAACTTTTATGTCAATACAATCAACCATTTTATGTAGCCTCTTATTATAGCATATGTATCCTTTACTATTTGTAGCATACCCTAAGAAGATACCTTCATCAGCCCTGTCATCATATTTTCCAAGGTTCTCATCATTATT
>JZKD02S0485085.1:0-17118 GCA_000966675.3 Picea glauca | reverse complement strand
ATTGTTTTACCTGGAACACCTTCTTGAGACTAGTCAATAGGACTAGTCAGATACCCTATCTTACACAAGGTGTATCTAAAAATTTAAGATGACCCAGAAGCTAAACTTTTTACCACATATACCTTACTAATTTCTGTAAATCCCCTCTAGAGTTTCGGGTCTGAAACATTACACAAAAATTTTTATAGCAAAAATTCCGCAATGACTCATTTCAGGATGATTCCAGAACCCTATCTTGTACAGGTTGTATCTCCGAAAGTATAAAGCCTCAGGAGATGAATTTTGAACCCAATGTACCTTGATCCGTCTACTAAATATCCTCCAAGCCGTTCCTTCTGAAACATTGTAGAAAAAAAGTTATAGCAAAAATTTCACGGTGTCTCAGATGTAGCAGCGAAACCCCAAGACCTTGAGCTCTGATACCATATGTTAAGAACCAAACATCAATATAGCATAGAAAAACCTCAGGAAAAGTACTCAATGCCTTGAAAAAGAGATAATTTCAGATAGTAAGCCTCTTCGAGGAGGCAACCTCCTTTTACCCCACTTAAATATTCAAGTACAAGATGGTTCAAAATGAAAATGTCTCCTTGGTATATATAGGAGACTAGGAGGTATAATTACAACTAATGGCCTAAAGCAGACATAAACAAAATAACATTACTAATATAATATGCCCCAATTAAGGGGTAATCAGCCAATATTAGGGCTTAACAAGAGGTGAGGTAGTCACCTCGAGGGGGTAATCCCGGTGACCCTGCGGGGAAATGGGATAGAAAATGATATGTATGGATGGATTCCCCTAAAGTTCAATTCTAAATGGAAGGGGAAACTTGGAAAAGATTCTTGGGAAAGGTTTATGGTTGCCAACACTTTGAGTGATCTTGCTAAGAGAAGAATACCTACCTAAGACACAGGGAAAAATAAGTATATGATATAATATGTTGGTTGGAAAAACAAGTTAATATTGTTGTCCCTAATTGCAGCAATAATCAGTAATATATATCAGCATATAAAAGATAATAAGGGCTGCAAAATAAGTGTCGAAATTACAATTGAATAAGCAAGAGGCAAGCTAGTGAAAACTAGTTCAATTCAACAATGATAGAGTAAGACTTTAGCATAAAAATAAGACTACAAAAAAAAGCTTACTACGGTGATATTTATCATCCTTATGGATGTATAAAACCAAGCCTTGTAACATAAAATTAATCCCATGAAAATAACTTATAACTAGCTCAAAAAGTGCACTAGGGTTAGTAGTTTGCTAGAGAAAAGTTGTAGCTAATTCCTAGGGTTAGTTTAGAAGTTATCTAGGGTTAGATATTTTGTTTTATGTGGTCCTAAAGGCTATAAGTTAGTTTTGTAACAACAAGAAGTTATAGTGGGTGAAAGAGGATGCCTCAATGAGGCAAGATAGCCTAGGGCTCAAGAAACAAAATCCAAGTGGAAGATCTTCAAAACATCATATTTCCATGTTTACCAATGCAACGACTAGTGCCTTTGATTATGGGTTAATGGGGTCAAAAGAAAAGAGTCAGGGCTACTACCTCCTTGCGGGTATAAATCATCTTATTCCCCAAGGACAGTAACCTTAGCTAGGGTTTAAAACTAAGGGGTGTATTCCCTTATACTTCCCTTATAGCAAACCCTTGTAAACAAGAATTCTATGCTTAAAATTATGTTGGAGCTAAGGTAGGGGCGTATAAACTTATACTCCCTACCTAGCCTTAGCAAAATCAACCTTGAGCTTGAATTACAACTGATGGTAACAAGTAGAAAATCCTTACCCATCTAATAGCAACAAGATAAACCATAAGATGCCAAGATAAACCACCACAATAGAAAGAAAATGACCTCCAAGAGCTAGTGCATCATCATCATCAACTCCATAACCAAAAAGACACCATATCATAGCACAAGATAGCAAAAATCCTGAAGGGTAGTGAAAATTTCAGTCCTCTACTTCTCACAATGGGAGAGTTATGTCTTAAAATGAGATCTTATGATCTCTATTTATACAAAATGTCATTCACATAGTTTGTCCACATTAGCAAGGATAAAAACATAAGACAAGGGGTATATAACCATTACCTTACCCCTTACAACAAAATAATATTAAACAATTAATTTAAAATTCACTTTTACATGAGAGAAACCCTAGAATAAGGTGACGTCACCTCTTTACGGGACGTTTTGGCACTTTTAAGAAGTCGTTGGGTAGGTAGATACATGGCTATGCCTCCAAAGGCCACTTGTCACTCATCCAAATCTTCTCTTAATGGTATTCAAGCTCCCTTCCTTAAAAACATGCCACATGTCATAAGGCAACATCTTCACCACCAAACCCTAACCCACTAGGTGACATCACGCTTCTAAAAGTGATGTTTTTCCTCTCTTAGGAAAAATGTTTGGCATGTAAGAGCTAGGTCATGTCATCCATAATGTCTTCTAGGCCTCCAAAGTTTTGTCTCTGTCATTCAGCAGGTGGGCCCCTGGCATCCAACCTGTGGGCTTCAAGCCCCATGGAAGCCCAAGCTATAATTGTTCTTCCAAAAAATTCCACCAACTAGGTCCTACAAAGACAAATAAGCATGCCCTCCAAGGATCTCAAGTCATAATATCATGATGATAAATCAAATCAATAAATGAGCCACCTAAGCATGTGCATCAAAGATTACATGGTAAAAGAATTAAGTGCTCAATGACATTATGCAACTTGCCAAGCTTAGATATGGGAGGCTTGACGAGGTGTCGTATTGGGTAGATCTTTCCTTAGTTCAAGGAGTGTTTCTGAAGTGATCCCTCCCTAAGCCATGTGAAGTAGATGAAGTGGTTTATGGATCAAGACTCACTGGGCATGGGGTTTCATGACATACAAGGGGTTGTAGTGTCTCATTCATGGGTGCCTTTGTAGAGAGTGTGTGGCACCTTCGTTTGCAATGCACTTTTTCCAAACCCATCCTCTTGCCATTCTTTAATTTCTTTCATGTTTTTAAAGGACGAGTTGAAGACCACTATCCTAGTGTGTTGTCCATATAATGACAGTGTCACTCACAAATATCTTGCAGAAATGAGAAGGTTGGCTCATGATGAGACCCCATTTCTCTCAGTTGTGTAACAGAGAGCCACTACCCTAGCTTAGTGGCCAGATGATGGTAATTTCATACCGTTAGGTACCCATGATCATGATATATCAACTCTTGATGAGACCTCCTATCCTCCAACTAACCCCATAAACATTCATTATCATTTATTCTTTTGGGTCCCCCTTTTCTTACAGAGAAGCAATTCATTGCTTTCTTGGGGGATCCCTGGGTGAAGCATCTAGAATGTATATAGATAGGATTTTATCTACTTTTCCAACAATAATACCTCTAGGCCTTCAACCCCTTCTTCCCATAGAATGAGGGACAACCTCTTCTTGGGTCAATACACCCTAAAATCCCAAGAGATAAGGAAATGGGGGGTTTTAGGTGATGGAAAGTGGTAAGTATGGTTGGGAACGACATTATAGCTCTTCAAGGTAGTTCCTAGTAGCAAACCCATTCCCGAGGAAGAACACTTACAAGGGCACAATGTCAACCACCAAGGTGAAACAGGGCAAAAAGCATAATGTCCAAGCATATGTCATGAAATCTAAAGCAGTATAAGATACACCATACTCAAAATGCCTCAAATATTGAAATGACACTCACCATAATACCTGACTTGTACCTCATGGAGCAACGCTCAGTGCCACTCGGAAGTAGCTGGTGTGGTGGATGCCATCTGAAAATCCCTACCTCTATGGTGGTGAGAAGGGTCTCCATCTATTCAAGTGGATATTATTGGTCATGTAGTCTCTTGACACTTCATATCTAAAACCTGAGGGCCTCGAGACATGATCTCTTTAGTTATCCCACAAAATGGGGATAACAAGCTCGTGGTTTCGAGCCCGTTGTCACAAGGAAAGTGGATTGAAGGAAGCACCTATCTGTAGAATTCAAATCCAAAGCAATCTAAGATACAACATACTCAAAATGCCTCAAATATTGAAATGACACTCACCATAATACCTGACTTGTACCTCATGGAGCAACGCCCAGTGCCTCTCAGAAGCTAGCTAGTGTGGTGGATGTCATCTAAAAATCTTGACCTCTGTAGTGGTGAGAAGGGTCTCTATCTGTGCAAGTGGATATTGTTGGTCATGTATTCTCTCAACACTCCATATCTACAACCTGAGGGCCTCGAGACATGATCTCCTTAGTTATCCCACAAAATGGGGATAACAAGCTCATGGTTTCGAGCCTGTGGTCACAAGGAAAGTGGATTGAAGGAAGCGCCTATCTGCAGAATTCAAATCCAGAAACAAGAAAACAATTTGTGAAGGAATAAAATGATAAAACAAATTAGAAGGCATTTGAAGTCTTTTAAAATTAAAATAAAATATTAATATAACAGAAATGTCACCATTAATGTTGATTAAATGAAGAGGTGCAATCGTTAATTATTAAAAGACACAATTGTTCAAATGCATACCTATTGAAATACTATATAAACCAAAAACTGTTGTGTAAAGAAAGTGTCTCTGCAATCTACATCAGAAGATCAAAAGTAGGAGCATAGTCCAAGAAAGAACTGTAAAAAAATTATGCAGTGAGGGTGGTAGGGAGGAGCTCGGGAGGATTGCAGTCCTCTGCAGGTTAAAACATGTTTCATACAGGAGTTGGTGCTCTGAAACAACGGAGTTGGTGCTTCCTAGAGTTGGTGCTCTGAAACAACGGAGTTGGTGCTCTAAAACCATGGGATTGGTGTCTCCTTGAATTGGTGCTCAAAATAAGAGAGATTGGTGTATCTCGCACAATTGTAACTTGTACTTTTTATTGTTGTATTTAAATTTTTGTATTCAGTACATTCTTGTTGATCAATTGTTATGATTAAGTAATTTGTTAATTAATAATTGACTAAAATTTTAAAAGAAGAAGCAATACAATATTGATTCACCCCCCCTCTCAGTGTTGGCCAATATTTCAACAATTGGTATCATAGCAAGTTCCTTCACCACAATTTAGCCACTGGAAGGTAGATTCTGAAGAGATCAAATAGATCAACAAGAAGGAATGTCCTCCAATAGAGCACCACTGTTTAGAGGAAATAATTATGCTTTTTGGAATATAAGAATGAAAAGTTATATGATGGCCCTTAGCTGTGATGTCTGACAATCTGTTGAAAATAGTTACACTTCTCCATCTACCCCACCTATTGATATTGCTGCAAAGAATCCCTACAATGACAATTCAAGAGTTGTTAATGTTATTCTTTGAGGATTAGCAAATCCTATATTTGTAAAATTGATGCACTGTAAATAAACAAAAGAAATTTGGGACAAACTCAAGATCATCTATGAAGGAGATGGAAAGGTCAAGCAAGATAAACTTCAAACATTGGGAGCATAGTTTGAAAATATAAAAATGAAGGAAGACGAAAATATAGCAGAATATCTACAGAGAGTACATGAAGTTGTCAATTCAATCATATCATTAGGTGAAGACGTATAGGACAAATTAATTGTTTAGAAAGTAATGAGAACATTGACTATGAGATGTGATGCCAAGGTTTCCACCCTTGAATATATAGAAAACCTAGACAAACTCACAATGGTTGAACTCCATGGGATTCCCATAGCCTATGAGATGAGAACATGGCAAGAAAATCCATTTAAAGGGGAAAAAACTTTCAAGGCATCAAAAGCAAAGAAGTATCAGGAGCATATGTCTAAAGAAGATCAGTTACAGATATCTGATGAAGAAGTAGCTAACTTCATGAAGAAACTCAAGAAAGGAACTGGTAAATACAAGGGAAATCTTCCTCTAAAATGATTTAACAGTGGAAAGGTTGGATATTTTTCTTCCAAATGTCCCTATGAAAAACAAGAAGAAAGTGATGATGAAAGAACATAAAAAGAGCAAAACCAAAAACAAAAAGAAGAAGACCTTTTACACCAAAGAGGACAACAATTCATTCGAAGAAAGTGACGATGAAGAGCCAAAATATCTATTTATGGATATAAAAACCCAAAATAATCCTTTTAAAAATACTTTTGAGATTGAGGAAAACTCTGAAGTTGAAGGAGAAGTAGACCTAGAAGCAGAACTAATCAGTGCTCTGGATGAACTTAGAAAGTATAAAAAGAATAACAAGTTATTGAGGGGACGACTGCTAGAATTTGAAGAAGCACAAAAATTAAGAGAAAATGAAGTTTCAAAAACCATCAAAGAATCAAAGCAAATCATCATTGACCTAAAGACTCAACTTCAAGAAGCCAAGAGAAATGAGGAAGTCGTGAATAAACAAATCACTGAAAAACATCAAGATTGTGAGAAGTTAGAGACTGAAAATGTTCAACTAAAGAGGGAACTTGAGAAAGGAATCAACCAATAAGGATTTGAGAACAGTTCAAAAATATTGAATGACATTCTTAATACTCAAAGATCACCAAATGATAAGACAGGACTGGGATATGATAAAGATTCAACCTCTGCAAAATAGAAGACTGACAAACATCCAATCAATTATGCAGATGCTCTTAGAAGCCCCTTAAAAAGGGAAGATAACAAGGGGAAGATGGTACCATTAAAGACTGTTTCTAATAAACAGAAATCAACACCCTCTACAAAAGAAAAAGAAGACAAAAAGAATACAGTGACCAGACAGACTCCCCCAAATAGATATCAACATATCTTCCTTGGATATTGCTACTCTTGCAATAATTTTGGACATAAAGCAGTACATTATAGAGCCGATAGAAAGTACAATCCTAAAAATGTCCAAAGATATACGAAAAACATGAATAGTGTAGAGAAAAGAGACTATAATTCATTCTCTCCTTTATAAGATTACAATGTTGAATGTCAAAAGTGCAATGATTATGGTCATAAAGCCAGTGAATGTAGATTGCCAATGCAATCTTTGAAGACAAATATTCCCAACAATAAAGATAAAAAGATATGGAAAGAAAAACACGTGGAAGAAAAGGTAACATAATGTAAAGTAGCCCTGTATGCCAAGTGTTAACACATAAGATTGATCATTTCAAGGAGGATTTATGGTTTTCAGAGCCTACAATTTAACCATTTCTCCAGGGATTATGTCATACCATCAACTACAACCTCCTCTAAGTGTGCAAGCTATATTTGAGATGGCACTGCGAACTAGCGATGTGAACTAGTTAAGGAGGAGCGTTCTAGCTTGGATAGGTTGCAAGCACTCACGTTCGGGCTTATCAACATCCACAACGGCCTTAGGACCATCAGGTACTCCATGAGGGTTTTCATCCTCTTTGAAGGTCGAGAAAGTGGTTTTGGATGTTTTTTTCCTTTTGGCACTGCAAACTAGCGCTGCAAACTGGCAGACATGGGTGTTGCGAACTCATTTCCTGTAGCAGCTACTTTTAAACATTTGATCCTAACTCCAAAACAGTGATGTGGGTTTTTCTGAAATTTTTTGTGGAGGATAATGATAATGTCATTGACTTTTTGTCCAAATTTCAGCCTGACCCAGGTTGTAATTCAAGAGATATAATTAAAACACTAGTGCGCTACTAACTGACGTTGCAGACTCTCTTTTTGCATAGTTGTTGGATATTTGCCTTGTTTGGAGGTTCCCACCTGTCAAGGAAGGTTCGAATGGTCTCCTAGAATTTTTTTGGACATGAGGGACATGTGTTCCATCTCTATATTAATTAGGATGACCTGCTTCCAAAGGAATTTATCATCATAGACAAAATCCCCATAAAAATAGGAATTTGTTAGGCTTTTGTTGGAATCTTTTGGAACAAGACTCCTAAATGGAGGAGGATCCTATGTAAATCCTTGGTTTCAACCTCATTAGGGTAGAGAGAGATTATTCACTATAAATGAAATGGTTTTTGATGAGAAAAGGTTTGGATTCATGATCCAAGAGAGGAGAGAGCTGGAGGAGCAATTTTAGTTGCTCATTTGTAAGCCCAAGGGCCTGTTTGTAATGACATTTTCTGCCATTAAATATTCATGAGAGCTATTATCAGATTGTCTTCTTTGTTTTACCATTTCTTTGTCATCTTCTTGCTTGAATATATTGCAGGTTCTGAGGATCATAGTTTCCATTGATTGATGGATTCATGAACACCAGGGGATCTGTTGTAGCTTGCCCAATAAATCATTATTTATTGTTTAAGCAATCTTTATCTGTTTGCATAAATGATTTTTGTGTAGTGTATGTTCTTCCTTTTGTCATATTTACCATGCTTCTACTCATAATTATATATCTCTTTGTTTGATATACAGTTTGATTGCCTTTGATCTGTAGGATGTTATGACTCCATGCCCAATGGAATGCCTCTACATACATTTTGTTGCCCTCTCCCTTTCTTTCCTAGTCTTGTTGATCCACTACTCAAACCATTTAATCCATTTAAATTTTGATGAGTACTAGGCTTACACCTACAACAATCTAGGTGTGACTTCTAGAGCTAACATTTTTGGTGTCGTTGTCGGGGACGACAATGAAGACACCTTCCCTAGGTGAACTATGATGATTAGATCTAGCTTTGGATGGTGAATTGAAGCTAGACATTTTTAGACTGCTTATCTTTCACCATGGCGACTCCATTGTTCAGATATCTATTGGAAACTCCATTGTTTTAAAATGGACAAGATCTTAGCTCAGAGGTATTCTTTCTGTGTTTTTTCAAAGATAGTCGGTTTTCCAAATCAAGTTCCCAGTAGAGATGAATGGGAAGGTTGCCTTCCCATATTTAGAGTAGAAGATTGGAAAGTACCAATTGAACACTTGTTAGATTTCCATGATTTTATTCATCGATTTCAAATCATGCATGAGGATGTTCAGATCAAGCTTTCCAGGTACTCAGCTTGTGACTAGTGTCGATCTCTTCTAGTTGCCAGTAAAAACTATTTGACATGTTTTCATGTTGCTTTTAATTTTTTTTGTAAGGAGTAATTTTCTGCTGAACATCTTTATGAAAAATGTTGTGATGAGTTTTCCTTACTTTGTAAAGACTTTGCTTGTCACGGAAAGCATACTTGTGATGAAGAAATTTTATAGAAGAAAGTACTTTTCATGATGATCAAGAGGTTTTGAATGATCTTCATTATGATATGCCTTCACAAGAAGATGGACTAGAAGCATATAGACATGTCTCTGATACACCTTGTTGACAGCTCTCATTTTCAGCTTGATTATTACAAATGTAAAAATGAGCTAGTCCCAGCTATAGATCTTGAGATCCCATTTCATATTCACTGGAAATAGTGGAAATAGTGAAAAGAGTGGAAATATGTTGCAACAGTTTTCAAGCCAGCCCATGCTTGAATCAACCAAGGAGGAATTCATTGATGAGCCACAACAAGTTTTGTATGGATTTCAAGATCTTGTTGCTATCTATATGGAGATGTTTTGCAGCAATAGATTTTCAACTGTTGTCATCATAAGAACAAAGTTCCTAGATTGTAAGTATGATTTTTCAAGGAAGTATGTGTGGTTGTCATTATGTCTCTATTGTTACTTAGTGCTCAGTTGCTGAGATGAGGATGAAGATCATTCAGTCACAAAGTTATTTGTATGGTTACTGAGGAAATTTGTATATATTTGAAAGTTTCATTTTTCAATAGTTAGGAGTAGGAGTGTATATAAAAAAGTTTGCCATGCAAGCATTTGGTTTTTAGTTTGAATGCAACCTTCAGTTTGCATTTGGTTTGCAGTGGTTTTTGTTTTCAGTGTGAGAATGTTCTCATTTTTCAATAAGGAGCGAAGGTGCTCTCAGGCATACGGGTTTTTTGGACAGAGATGGAATGGATAAGGCATTGGACCTGCATGTTCTCGGCAGCGCACAGGGAGCATGCCATCCCTTGTGGAGCCAGATGTTAACACATAAGATTGATCATGTCAAGGAGGATTTATGGTTTTCAGAGCCTAAAATTTAACCATTTCTCCAGGGATTATGTCATACCATCAACTAACAGCCTCCTCGAAGTGTGCAAGCTATATTTGAGTTGGCACTGCAAACTTGCGTTGCAAACTAGTTAAGGAGGAACATTGTAGCTTTGATAGGTTGCAAGCACTCACGTTCAAACTTATCAACATCCACAACAGCCTTAGGACCATCAGGTACTCCATGAGGGTTTTCATCCTGTTTGAAGGTCGAGAAAGTGGTTTTGGATGTCTTTTCCTTTTGGCGCTGCGAACTGGCAAATAGAGGCGCTGCAAACTCATTTCCTGTAGCAGCTGCTTTTAAACATTTGATCATAACTCCAAAACGGTGATGTGGGTTTTTTCTGAAATTTTTTGTGGAGGATAATGATAAGGTCATTGAATTTTTATCCAAATTTCAGCCTGGCCAAGTTTGTAATTCAAGAGATATAATTAAAACACCAGTGCGCTGCAAACTCTCTATTTTGCATAGTTGTTGGATATTCACCTTGTTTGGAGGTTGCCACTTGTCAAGGAAGGTTCGAACGGTCTCCTAGGAGTTTTTTTGGACATGAGGGACATGTGTTCCATCTCTAGATCAATCAGGATGACCTGGTTCAAAAGGCATTTATCATCATAGACAAAATCCCAAAAAAAATAGGAATTTGTTAGCTTTTGTTGGAATCTTTTGTAACAAGGCTCCTAAATGGAGGAGGATCCTATGTAAATTCTTGGTTTCGATCTCCTTAGGGTAGATAGATATTATTCACTATAAATGAAAGGGTTTTTGATGAGAAAAGGGTTGGATTCATGTTCCAAGAGAGGAGAGAGCCAGAGGAGCAATTTTAGTTGCTCATTTGTAAGCCTGAGGGCCTATTTGTAATGACATTTTCTGCCATTAAAGATTCATGAGAGTTGTTATCAAATTGTCTTCTTTGTTTTACCATTTCTTTGTCATCTCCTTGCTTGAATATATTGCGGGTTCTGAGGATCATAGCTTCCATTGATTGATGGATTCATGAACAGTAGAGTATTTGTTGTAGCTTGCCCATTAAATCATTGTTAATTGTTTAAGCAATCTTTATCTGTTTGCAGAAATGATTTTTGTCAATGGATGTTCTAACTTTTTTCAAATTCACCATGCTTCTACTCATCACTATATATCTCTTTGTCTGATATACAATTTGATTACATTTGATCTGTAGGATGTTATGAGTCCATGCCCAATGGAATGCCTCTGCAGACATTTTGTTGCCCTCTCCCTTTCTTTCCTAGTCTTGTTGATCCACCTACTCAAACAATTTAATCCATTTATATTCTGATGGGTACTAGGCTTACACCTACAACATTCTAGGTGTGACTTCTAGTGCTAACACCAAGAACAAAAAATGTCAATGGTATATTGACAGTGGATGCTCTAAGTATACGATAGGAGATAGAAGCAAATTTCTCAATCTGACAAAGAAGGAAAAAGGGTGTGTCACATTTGGAGATAATGTATCTGCCTAAATACTTAGAAAAGGCACAGTCACTTTGGGAAGCAAGAAAAATAAAGCAGAAAATGTGCTACTAGTTGAAAATCTAAAGCCCAATCTTCTAAGTGTAAGCCAAACTTGTGATCAAGGACATATACTCATTTTTTACTCTTAGAAATGTGAAATCAAGAAGGAAGGATTAGGAAAATTAGTAGCTAGTGCACCAAGAACCTCAAGTAGTGTATATATTTTAGATATTGAAAAAGAATAAGAATGTTACATGAGTCAAGTAGATGAAATTTGGACGTGGCTCAAAAGAATGTGACACTTGAGCTTTGACAATATGATCAAATCTAGTACAAAGGAAGCAGTGAAGGACATGCCAAAGGTTATAAAACCTTCAGAGCCTGTTTGTAAGCATTCTCAAGTTGGGAAACGGACAAGAGTCAGATTCAAGACAAAAGAATACTCTACATCAAGACCCTTGGAGCTTGTTCACACTGACCTCTATGGACACACTAGGACTAGAAGTAAGGGGAACATTACTTCATGTTGATTATTGATGGATATACAAGGATGACCTTGGTATACTTCCTCAAAGAAAAATCAAAGGCATTTGAAAAGTTTAAGGCATTCAAAGATTATGTGGAGAACGAGACGGATCTCAAGATCATATGTATGAGATCAGACAATGGAGGGTAATTTACCTCCAAATAATTCAATAAGTTTTGTGAAGATCATGGAATCAAGAGACAATTTTCAGCTCCAAGAACTCCTCAACAAAATAGAGTTGTTGAAAGGAAAAATAGAACTGTTAAAGAGGTTGCAAGAACAATGTTGAATGAAGCCAAACTTCCATATAAGTTTTGGAGAGATGTAGTATATACATCAGTTCACATACTCAACTGAGCAAAACTTAGAGTTAACCATTACAAGACACCTTAAGAGATATGGTTTGGCAGACCGACATCAGTCAAACACTTCAGAGTCTTTGGAAGCAAATGTTATATTAAGAGGGATGATGATAACCTAGGAAAATTTGATTCCAGATCAGATGAGAGGATATTTCTTGGTTAATCACCCAACAAAAAGGCTTATAGATGTTATAATCTAAGATTGCACAAAATTGTGGAAAGTGCAAATGTAAAAGTAGATGATCTAAAATTGAGTAAAATCTAATCTCAAGATAAATAAAAAATTGATGAATGGAGAAGATGGTAAATCACAAAATGAAGAAGATGTTGAAGAACTACAAGAGAATGAACCACAAACTGATGAAGAAAAGGATCAGGAAGAGACAACCATGCCAAAATCACCATCAAAAAGAGTTCAAAAGAATCACCCTGAAAGTCAAATTATAGGGGACAAAAGTGCAGGAGTGGAAACAAGAAGAAAACTCATATATGGATCAGAACAGACAATGCTTTCTCCGATAGAACCTAAAACCTTTGAAGAATCTAGCAAGAATGAAAATTGGATAAAAGAAATGAATGAAGAACTTGACCAAATAGAGAAAAATCAGACCTGGGAATAGGTCCCAAGACCAAAAGACAAAAATGTGATAAGGACCAAATGGATTTTAAAGAATAAACTTAATGAAAATGGATAGATTATAAAGAATAAAGACAAATTAGTATGCAAGGGATATGCCCAAGTTGAAGGAGACATTTTCCCTAGTGGCAAGATTAGAAGCTATCAGAATGTTTATTTCATTTGCATGCTTCAAAAACTTCAAAATTTATCGGATGGATGTCAAGTCAACATTTCTAAATGGAACCTTAGAGGAAGAAGTATATTTATAACAACATGAAGGATTTAAGTTGACAAAAAATCGAGATTATGTATGTAAATTAAAAAAGGATTTGTATAGTCTTAAACAAGCTCCCAGATCATGGTTCTCAAGGCTTGATAAATATCTACAACAACAAGGATAGAAGAGAGGGACTACTGACAACAACCTATATATCAAAATTGAAGAACAAAATATGATTGTTGTTGTGGTATATGTGGATGATATCATTTTTGGAAGTAATTTGACTATAATGAACAAACGGTTTGCTACAAAAATGCAGAAAGAATTTGAGATGTCTATGCTAGGTGAACTAACATTCTTCCCGGGTTTACAAGTTACTCATACAAACAAAGGAATATTCATATCCCAAACCAAATATATCAAAGAAATGCTAAAGAATTTTCAAATGGAAGATTGCAAACCTATGAGCACTCCCATGGTTACATGATGCAAACCAAGCTTAGATGATGATTCACCAAAGGTAGACCAAACCATGTACAAATGAATGGTTGGTAGCCTATTATATGCAACAACATCAAGACCCGATATCATACAAGTTTTAGGACTAATAGGAAGATTTCAATCCGCACCTAAAGAGACTCATTTGAAGGAAGTAAAAAGGATATCCAGATATCTAAGAGCTACCTTTGATTTTGGATTATGGTATCCAAAAACAAAATATTTTACATTAAAATCATATACGGATGCAGATTGGGCTGGTAGTGTGGATGATAGGAAGAGCACTAGTGGAAGAGCATTCTTCTTAGGAAAGTGTCTAGTATCATGGTTAAGTAATTAGCAAACATCTATATCATTGTCAATAGAAGAAGTTGAATATATTGTTGTTGCCACCTATTGCACTCAAGTAATTTGGATGAAACAAACCCTAGAAGACTTACAAGTAAAGTATGATCATACAATTATTCTTAACTGTGACAATACCAGTGCTATAAACCTCTTTAAGAATCCTATTATGCATTCTAGAACCAAACATATCCTAATTAAATACCATTTTTTGAGAGATCAGGTTTCTCAAAAGATAGTCAAAGTGGAATATGTTGATACTAAAGAGAAAATTGTAGACATGTTCACAAAACCACTACCATGAAGTGCTTTTGAAAATCTTCGACAAAAATTGGGAGTATTTTGCATACCCCATTAAAATTGCAAAAGATTCATCAGACAGGGGGAGCATCATCTTGGGGAGAGCAAAGAAAGATCCTTTCTGTCATTGTTGTCAAAGGGGGAGGATACACAGTAAAACTCAAAAATATATTGAAAGGAGATTTTACTAAGTTTCCATCAATGCCAAAGGGGGGTATTGTTGGAAACTTAGTTGTCATTGATGTCAACTGCAGTAAGCAGAGCACGGGTCCTGAAGCTTAGGAGAGATAGCACATGTAGAGGATCCACGAAAAAAAGGAAGAGCGCTTGGAAGAATCAAAATTGGATCGAAATCCTTGCATAAGTGCACAACGAAAACCTGTTGATTTAACAGAGAAGTTATGTTACAGTCGGGAGAAACCCTGACCATTGATCGTTAATCATTGGTAAGGATCAAAGATCCTTCATCGTCGACAAAAACCATGGTGTAAATCCATAGGAACTATTGATCTATAGGCATATTAATTCCAGACCATCACATCGAGGTGGAGCCAAAGGTTGCGAGAAATAAGTCCCAACTGTCAGATCGGGAGCGATAATCCTCAACCGTAGATCAAAGTCAAACAAATTTCGGAAATTTCGCCACTTCGACGACTATTGAAGATAAGGCAGAGGTAAGAAGTGTTGAAGCCTCGAAATCCTACCAACTATTAGAATGAGGGAAGAATTTGGGAGTAATGTGAGTCGTTAGATAAAGCAGTGGAAGGATAGTGTAAGCACTTCGGTAGGTATAACTCCAGGGGAGTTGAACAACTTTAGAGTTGTAATATCCTGAAGTACCGAAATCACATAGATCTTCGATCTAAGATCCCTTCGGAACCTTTCTCAATCATTTGATCAAGCAGTCTAGAGCAATGATCCAGGAGGGACACATGTGGTAGAAGACAAAGATGATATGTGGCCCAATCAACTGGTTACAAGTGTCAAGGCCCATTTTGCACATAATGTTTGTGAGAGTCACGAATCAAGGTGACACATGGCTCCACATTAGTAGGACCATGCCAACAATGGGTGACACATGGCACACATACCATGGGTCCACGTCAATCTAGGAGACGTCATCATGCCACGTCACTTTGGGGTTTTGGCACTTCAGGGATGTCTAGTCTCTCTTACCAGCTAAAACGTTGAAGTCCCGAAATCCTGAAGGCTCCGAGAAAAAAAAAAAGGATTGTCCATATCAACACTTTATTAAGTCATATTCATTGGATTAAGACAGTGGAAGGATAGCGTAAGGGGTACTATCAACTAGCAGCAACCGGTTGACTACACTTTATGACCACTTTGGTAGGTCAAACTCCGGAAGAGTGCAAGGATAGCTCGAAGGCCGAATTTTGGATGACTTGGTTCCAACACTGGTCTCATGATAAGGTAAAGGAGTTGATTAAGGGCGCTAAGGGCCTAGAAGACATTTGAATAAGGTCCTATGTAGAATATTAAGGGCTAAAAGAGAACGCGCTAAATGAACAATGCTTAGAGTGGATAATCCCATGGTTTCAAGCCCGCAGTCACAAGGAAAGTGGATTGAAGGAAGCGCTTATCTACAGAATTCAAATCCAGAAACAAGAAAACAACCTGTGAAGGAATAATAAGATAAATAAAACTACAAGGGATTTGAAGCCTTTTAAAATTAAAATCAAATATTAATAAAATAGAAATGTCACCATTAATGTTGATTAAATGAAGAGGTGCAATGGTTCATTATTAAAAGACACARTGGTTCAAATTCATACCTATTGAAATACTATATAAACCAGAAATTGTGGTGGAAAKAAAGTGTCTTTGCAATCTACATCAGAAGATCAAATGTAGGAGCAGAGTCCAAGAAAAAAACTGTAAACATTTTTATGCAGTGAGGGTGGAAGGGAGGAGCTCGAGAGAATTGCAGTCCTCTGCAGGTTAAAGCACGTTTCACAAGGGAGTTGGTGCTTCTCAGAGTTGGTGCTCTGAAACAAGGGAGTTGGTGCTTCCTAGAGTTGGTGCTATGAAACAAGGGAGTTGGTGCTTCCTAGAGTTGGTGCTCTAAAACCAGGGGATTGGTTTATGAAACAAGGGAGTTGGTGMTTCCTTGAGTTGGTGCTCAAAAGAAGAGATATTGGTGTCTCTCACACAATTGTAACTTGTACTTTTTATTGTTGTATTTAAATTTATGTATCCAATACATTCTTGTTGATCAATTGTTATGATTAATTAATTTGTTAATTAATAATTTAACTAAAATTTTAAAAGAAGTTGTAGATTTTAACCTTGTACAATATTTACTGCAAACAGATTTTCGGTAAAAGAACAGAAAATAGACAATGGCAAATACAAACATTACACATAGATTTTTCCCCGAGAAACCCAAACGGGAAAACCAACATATTCTATATTCATTCATAGTGATACATTATTTACAATACAATATACATATAGGAGCCAGCGGCATCCAAAACCCTAACCTAATGACATGGATTAGTCAACAACCCTAATTCCTTAACCGGAAATAGAAAATCATTGGCAAAAACTATGTGCCGAAAAACTGCCCAACAATGGACATAGAAATCAAGGCAACACGAAAAACGAGGCAAAAATGCGACACTACTACTCGTGCAAAGAATATAACACATACCCAACAAAAGAAATATTGGTCATGTAGTCTCTTGACACTTCATATCTAAAACCTGAGGGCCTCGAGACATGATCTCTTTAGTTATCCCACAAAATGGGGATAACAAGCTCGTGGTTTCGAGCCCGTTG